>DWHS01000066.1:0-12046 GCA_018247935.1 Trogonoptera brookiana
CATGATAGGAGATAGTATACCGCCTTGCGGTACGCCAGTTATAACGTCTGCTAAGGCAAAGAAGTTATCACCAACTGTGACAGTCCGCTGACGCCCGCGAAGATATGATGAAAACCATTCCAAGGTGGATGGGTGCAAAGTTGTAAGAGGAAAGGATAGCAAGTAGGATATCGTGATTAACCGTATTAAACGCGTTAGAAAAGTCTATTAAGACCAATACTGTAACCTTTTTCTCTTCCATTCCATGTCTGATGTCGTCTACAACTTTAACTAGAGAAGTGGTAGTGCTATGTCCTGAACGAAACGCAGACTGATATGGAGTCAGTAGGTTATGTTTCATAACGAACGCGGAGATTTGTATGTGTACACAGGCTTCTAGAACTTTGGATAGGAAGGGTAGTATACAAATAGGGCGAAAATGGTTAAGGAGTGTAGGACAAGGTACATTGGGTAACGGACGAACAAACGCCTCTTTCTAGAGTAAGGGAGATTAACCACAATAAAGGGTATAATTTTCTAAGTGTGTGATGGTTATAAGAAGTATATCTACAATTGAAATAATCATATATCTACTTATTTCGTCATAGCCCACCGCCTTGAATTTAATGGCTTTTAAACATTTATTTACTTCCTCCTGGCTAACAGGAGAGATTTTAAATGATGGAAAATCGGGGGGCTGCATAAAAGTAATGGAAGCGATAGTGGATGATTTAATAGCAGGGTCAATTATGGAGGCATGGGAGAAATGACGGTTAATGTCATTTAGAGGCAAAGTAACTCTGAAGTTAAAGACAGGCTTGCCCATTTCAGAAGATTAAAGAAATTTCCAGATTTTGGCAAGAGAAGAGTCTTTTATATTGTTATAAAAATGTCGGCGTTTAGCTGCATGGACCACCCGATTGCATTTGTTTCTAACAGACTTAAAAAATATCGAATATTATCTATACGCTTGCTTTTAAAGCGACGAAAAGCTGGATTTCTTCTATTCATCGCTATACGTACGCACTCATTCATACAACGGGCAGGACTATGACGTAATTTTACCTTTCGTATTGGGACATGTGAATCAAACAATGTAAATAAATTATTATTGAAAATGGACACTGTCATCAATAGAAGAGGACATAAAAGGGGTGAAATTGAGATTAACAGCATCCTTTCTGAGCGTGTCCTTGTTTATTTTCGAATAATTACGTAGATGCAAAAAAAAGGACGATACTTAAGCGTTTTAGTTTATAAGAAGCATAAATAAAATCGTGACAGGAAAACCTCACGGCGTGGCATTGACCATGTTTTATTGTAATATCGGGGGAAATGGTTAAAATGAGATGGATCAACGAGTCATCAGTGTCGATGTTATGGTGAGTTGGCCCAAGAGGGAGAATAGTAAGATTAACTGACTCAACAATTGCGCGAAGTTTATTAGAACGTGGTGATATTTTTAATAGATTCGTGTTGAAATCACCCATGATCAAGCAGTGTGTGTATTCGGAACAAATGTTATCGAGAGCCGTTTCTAAAGTGGCGAAATAATCTACGGAAGGAGGACAATACACTACTCCGAGAAGCATCCTGGAACCCCTGACGTCAATTTCCACAAACAGAAATTCTGCTGAGGCAGAATATGGAGATGGTGATGCTAACACAACTCTATAAGGGATTGACCCACGTAGATATATAGCAACACCGCCACCTCCCCTTCCGATACGATCATTTCTGATAAGAACGAAGCCAGGCAATGTATATAACGTGGACTGTAAGGATGGTTTCAACCAACTCTCGGACACTAAAATTCCATGAATATTGTTCGTGGTAAACGACATCTGAAGATCAGCGTAGTGATTAGGTATACTTTGAGCGGTGATGTGACAAATATTTAAAAACTTATCACAATGCGAAAAAAACACTGGTAAGGTCTTCTTCAAGACTAGAAGTCATACCAGACTCATTGTACGAAGCAAACGATAATTCAGACTTATGAGCTGAACAGAATGATTCAGTGCCAGACATCATAAATTATATCGATATAAGTATACTAAAACAAAGTTATATTATGTCCCTACTATACAACAAAATGCTACACATATATACACACATACATATACCTAAATTATGTGTAAAAACTGACTAATTAATTATCTTCGTTATCTTCACCACCCCAGCAGCCAACTGTATACAATTGATTAAAAAAGTAATAATGATAATTAAGTAACAAAACATAAAAACGAACACAAAGGACTTTGCTTACATAACTTAAGTAGCAAGGGTAGGAACATTAACAATAAAGGCACCACAAAAGTAGGCGCACTCTTTGTTTAAAAGTATATGTAAAGAAAAAACATGAAAGTATCAATAATAAGTGCTCGATTAAAGTTTACAATGAAGTACTGATATTACACATAAAAAAAAGGTTTGACATTTTTATTAATAACGAGTTGTCAGATTGACATTATAATGTTGAATCAGTTATGACTGAATCAAATAACATCTACCGTCTATGAAAATAATAGTAAAAGAATATATTATACAAGATATATAAAGAATATGAAAGTTAGTACTATGGATGCATGATTATGAAAAAATTCTAAATTCTATATGAGGTGTTGTTATTGGAGACTTTGTACAAGGTTATTATTTATTTCTTCAGCACTCGTCGAGGCCTGTTTTGCTCCTCTCCTTGCATGCCGGAAGCGGTTTTGGGCTTAACAGCACCCTTGAGCAGCTGTGTCATACTGGATCCAAAGAACCTTTCCTCATGCACTCCTCTAGCCCTTGTAGTCGCAACTGGTGACTCTGAAGCTCCCCTGGTGGCAGTGTTTTGACGAGATAATAAAGGATTATAAGCACCTGACACAGGATATTGGGCAATCAGATCCTTCAGCTCCTCCATAGTGGAAATTTTAGTTTTTACATTTGTAGGTAACTTCACATAAATTGTACCAACGAAACTCCATACATTCCTGATCCCATAATACTTACGGGCCGCATTATGAATCGCTTGTCTGGTTTTGGTTAAGAACTCTGATACTGATATTTGACAACCTTTTAATTAATTTTGTTTTTGCAAGCCAGACTTTAGACTTTGTTTCATGTGTAGAAAACTGAACCAAAGTAGGTCTTGCCCGATCATTGCTTTGACTACCTATTCTGTGTACCTATTCTCTGTATCTTAATTGATGTGTTTTTATATGACCAAGTCCCATCTCGTTTTGGATATCTTTATCTAACCTAATAAATTTCAGAGGCATGTAATTAAGAACCAGAGCGCAGATCGTCTGCCTTTCCCCATCATAGTTTTCGTTACAATCGTCATATTATTTTGGCTCCTGTACGGCATCGTCTTGAAGGATAAGTTCTTGATTGTGAGTATCAAATTTGTATAAAGATTTACATAGTATAGATCAGTCTTTCTCTTAAAACTCAAATTTCTCAGCTTTCACTGGTGGTAGGTCTCTATTATCGGAGACCTTCTAGTTACCACCGCAGCGACAATTTCTGCCGCCAAACAGTAGTGTACAAACCTTACTGTGTTTCGGTTTAAGAGGCGCTGCACGTAAAGAAATTACTCGTGCTAAAACTTAACATCCTATCTCAAGGTAACAGGCACAATGTGATGCAATATGGTATATCTTTTGAGAGCGACTTCGTTATAAAGTCTTAAACCAGGCGAAAGTCCCACTCGTCTCCGCAAGATCGAATGGAGAATGTGTCAAATCCCAAAATTCGTATATACATCATTAATATGGTCTAAAGTCATTTTGTGAGAGCCAAATTTTCATTATACGTTTATAACAATGTTTTAAATTAAATTAAGCCACAAAGTTACGAAGTAAAAAAGTTTTAATATATTTGTTTATTACTATCATCCCATCAATCCACTCTGTCCCGTCAGTATCTGATTTTATATGACGGTGACGTCAATAAAGTATTTAAAGCATATGTGTACTATATCATTTCTTTGTCAAGTCGATAAGATAAGAAACAAAATGTGTACACACTCTCGGTAGTGCGCTAGTCTTTCTGCCACAGATTATATAGATCATATCTTTTATATCTTTTTTAATCTACTGATATAGTAACTCTACTGTTAGATTTCGGTTCGCCGTTTCTTCTATGAGCTGTAAAAGTCGGTCAAATAACTAAGAACATTCAATAATTTTATTTTAATTATCTTGATTTATAATTGTTTAAAGTAATAAAATAAATTTGTTAATTTGGTGGTGACTATTGCCAGTGTTAAGATAAAGTCGCATACAAATTATCGGGAAACATTTTTGGGACCCTTTTCAATGCATCGAGAGTGACCACCGAAATGGTTTAAGTGTTTAGGAATCAGACGTAACCTTGACTTTTCACCACAAGGTTTATTTGGAACATTTCCCCGAACATAGAAAAAGTGGGTGGATAGAACAAATCAGTAAGAATTTATTGTTATTTTATTACATTACAGATACAAAACGTAGTTGCATTGATACTGTGCAGCGTGCAGTTAACTCTATTTGTCATATATCCGTCTAAACCCGCCGCCACAGAGAGGATAGCGCAGCCGACGAACGCAGATTAGATGCGAAATAAAATAATCGATTAACCTTTTGATATAATACTAATGAAATGGAAATGTACCACACTAGTGATACACCGCCATTTGTCAAAAACTAGCGAGAAAATGGTAACCTTAACCTTTTATTTGAAATTGTCTTTCGCATTGGTATTTGCAATGATTATTATATGTTTTTTTATTTATATTTCAAATTGTGGATTTGAAACGTTGTTGAATCTATTTATTAACGGATTTTTTATTTTTCGCGCCTTCGAAGTGAGCGGAATGAATTTTTCGTTCAGAAACACAATATTAAAAAAGGAAATTGTGCCCCTTTGGTGCAGATATTCAATTTCGTAGGTATGAACTACTCAATCTGTTAACATTTAATTACTACTTATAAATGTGTTATAAAAAAAAGTCCTTACTTTTTTATATATATTTTTTTAATTTCACGCATTTAGAATATTTTTTTAAGGAATATTTATAAAGGTATGGATACAATGTCCTCTAATAGAGTTTGTCTTTATAATAATTATAATTGCTTGTAATAATTATATATTGTTGTAGCTTCTAAGCATTTCCTTCCGAATGTAACTTAGTAGCATTTTTATAATAATTATAATTCCTTGTAATAATTATATATTGTTGTAGCTTCTAAGCATTTCCTTCCGAATGTAACTTAGTAGCATTATTGTGATCATTTTACAAAAGAATAATCATTGTTTTATACAAAATATACTTCTTACATATGTACAATGTATGAAACTATGTTTAATATGTAGCTATTAGATTAGTTACTGTCAGCGCCCATAATTTTAATTTTTAAAGCGGTTTCTATATACGGCAATATTTAAGAACAGCCATTTTTAATAATTATTGAAATCATAACCTATTAAAATGTAACGATTATTTTAGTGTTAAGCAAAGTTTATTAAACTATGTTGTCGACATATTCTGCGTTTATTTGTATTAGATGCAACAAGACATTTTCTTTACACATTTTAATTTGGAAAGTATCGTTAAGGATAACGTATTCCTTTTTATAAGAAAATAAAGATTATTTTACCAGATTATTTATAAATCCAGTCCGTTATATTTATGTGTATAAAAACTGATGTTTGCCTCAAGAAGTCATTTAAGCTCAACCTATGTTTATGGTGTAAAACATAAATATTCCAATAACTTGTTGAATAAATTATTTGTCTCAAACATAAACACTAATAAGTTTTTCATATTTTTTAATTTAGTTTTTTACTTTACCTTTATTTAAACGCCTTTAAGTTAATAGTATGTGTGCGAAAATAACTGCATTCCTGTGCGGTATATAATTGATTATACCATCTTATTACTGAAGGCTATGAACTCAATATGGCGTTGTTTGAAAATACAAATATTGATTAAGGTATAAACTTCTGTAACTAGATAACATAGATGTAACATCGTGGATATTGATTTGATTTAAAATGCACTAGCGGACCCAACATCCAAATTTGGAATTGGATAATAATATACGATTTATTAGTTTTTTCTAATAAAATCTATTGTTACTCGTAAATATTAACAAGATGTAATGAGATTGATAGACCCCTCATGAGCAAAAACTGCACAATGAAAAAGGAAATCTCTTTATTTTATTATAAACAATAATAAAAATAATTGAAACTGTAACGCTTGGAAAAATATTAACGGCAACACATATTTTCTATAGTTTCATCCCTTATTGATTTTTTACGCTATGGTCAACCTCGCGTCATTTGCTAACATGTATAAGTTTGTCAATAGCAGTGTTTAGGTAAGCTTTGTAAAGTGCAGTACGGTTGTTATAAAGTGATATATGTTTAAAAAGCCGATTTTTATTGAGTTTCTCATAATTAAATAATTTTACGGAAATCATTAGAAGACCTAAGTAAGAGTTTTTCTATTTATATATCATTAAAATTCTTGAAAAAAGTTCACCAGTTTTTCCTGTTTTAAAGCTTGGTGAAAAACTAAAAGGTTAAAGCTTTTTATTTTTATTTAATTAGAATCCAAAATTATCTAAGAGTTTTCACTACATTTATTATATACACGATTTACAATACGAATTGGTATATAATTAGAATTTACAAACTAACTAATAAAAATGTTAAGCACATTATTATTTCCCTGATTGTAGAATCACACATCAATATCATCTAAATATATGACAGAGTTAGGTAATAAGGTCCACCAATTCCAATGAATAAAAGTGAAATTATAAGGACAAGTTTTGCACAACCAGTTTCATAATACCTTTTTCTAATGATCACACTATAATAATTTGTTTTTCTCTCACTATAAAACAATGTCAATGTTAGTGATAATGTGGTATTGGAATAGATTTCAAATAAATTAAAATTCACTAAGGTGTTTTCTTTCTACCATTTTAATACAATTTAATGGTTCACTACAATGTCAGTAACATTGATATATAAAATGTCTATACATTGTTTAAATATAGCCTTGAAGTACAATAAGTTGAAGTGTAAGTTAATGTTTTATGACTTTCTATGTGTATGTGTAGCTAAATAGTCTGATTATTTTCTAACAATTATTATTTGATAAGTTGAAAATAATCTTCACAGGGAAAATATTTTATAACAAGTTATGGATTTGTTAGATAATAAATAATTAAGACAAGCCAATTTCTACTGGCGATATTATATCTTGTCATGTTCCTCTTTGTAGCTAATGTATACATCTTGTATAATTACATTGATGTAACCTGACAACTTTAGAGGTTGCCTATAAATTTTAATGTAACATCAAAGATATTATAGTGAACATTAGTATTTTTGCATAACATTTGTATATTCTGATGTACTCTTTTGTAATTTTTCATGGATTTTGTATGACGATTATTATTAAAACAAAGCTACAAACAAATTATGTTTAGTTGTACACAAAAAAGTCCCAAGTTCATGCAGTTTGTACTATTAATATATTTTATTCATTTATATTATATATTTATAAGGAAGCCGTAAATATAAACTTGGTTTTTATGTCCTTCAGTGTCCTTCGGTCTTACAACTGTCCGCCATTCCTCTCCTCTCCCGCTCATCTACCTCATACCTCTCTTTCTTCACACGTCCTGTTTCTCACATAATAATAATAAGCCTTTTGTTTCAAAATATAGAGTTACAGAATTATATAAGGTCTCTAATTTCGGAGTGATTATGGGCAAAGGCCTCCTCCAGCTCTTTCCAGTGCGCGGTTGAGTGCCGCTCTTGTCCAAAATGGTTCAGCCGTTTGTCTTATTTCGTCTTCTTTTCTGTCTACCCCTATTTCTTTTACCATCCCTTGGTATCATCCCATTGTGTGATCACTTGACTCCATTTTTCTACTTTAGATCTTATGTGACCTGTCCATCTCCATTGCCTGTCAATTCTGGTTAGGATGTCTGTAAGTTTGATCCTTGATCTAATATGGATATTTCTGACCTTGTCCTTCATTTGCATACAATATATTAATTAATAAAATGGTTCAATTTAATTGTTTACTTTACATCACAAATTGTATTATAATGGCCGATTAAAAATAAAATAAACAAAAAAATCGATATAGAAAAAATATAGAATTAGGTTCATAAAACTGTTCAAAAGTTCATAGTCATTGGCGTTATATACATTTTTTTTTCATTCAACGAAGCGACGAGATGGCCGGGAAGTTCACTTGATGGTAAGTGATACGCCAGCCCGTGACATGGCGCTAGTTAGGATGGTACACACAGCACCACATTGCGCTCGTCGCCTATAGACATAAGATGTTGTCTCATTACCGCAGTAATTTCACTAGTTACAACTCCCCTCATATACGAAGCCAGCAATGTTTGCACACTACTCTTTGACGGCAGTAGTAGGAGCTGCGACGGTACCTATCTAGACGGTCACCGTCAACAGGGACTTACCACCAGTTTAAAAAATATCCTTTACCTTTCATTAAGTATTACCCAAGTAATACTTGCTGTTAAAATAAACTACTCAGTGTTTTCTGGAGACCATCTCGGTAGGTACCGCCGCAGCTCCTATCTCTGCCGTCAAAGAGTAGTGTGCAAACATTACTGTGTAGGGCATTCGGAGGGTTTAGTGGGTAGAGAAGTTACTGGGGTAACAAGCCTCGATATCTTCAGTCTCAACGGGATGATTACAATGTAGTGTTGTGTATATCATAACTAGGCCCAAGCTGTTATCATCACGAGAGCGTCTCCATCCATTTCGTGAGTGAAGAATCTCTTGGTGATAAGTGTAGGTGGTACCAGCGCAGCTGATATTACTGACGCCAAACAGTGGTGTGCAAATATTACTACGTTCCGGTTTGAAGGGCGAAGCTAGTGAAATTACTGGGGTAATAAAACTCGTCATTCTAAGTCTCAAGGCGATAAACACAATGCAGTTCTTTGTTTAATCTTTACACCTTAACTCAGCACGTCACCTCTTGCTTTGTAACATGAAAGTCCCTGATTCGATTCTGAGGTCAAATATGGTGTGTTGCAATCCGACCGGTCAGCATCTATTCATCTTCATCATCATCGGCCTCATCTCGTAGAATTGAAGTGTTTATTCATTGTTGATGCTTTAGCTTTGTTATATATTGTTGTAGATTCAAGATGGAGGAGACAGCTAACGCTATTGACCTGTACGATGAGATGCGGGCCTCCGCGGCGGCAATCGTCACCATCGTGCAGATATTCGCCTGTACCTTCTTATCGTACGACATTTACAAACAGGGCAACCAAAGGGGCATCTCTATAACACCCGTCCTCTGCGGTGTTGTTCTGTATGTAACCAATATCCAATATGGTTGATGATTTTCATAACTTAGGTTTCTTTTTATTCACCTGGTACTTTTTATTTTATTTTATTTGCAGCGTTCCCCCAGATATGTTGGGCCAGGGCCTTTTGCTTTCTTCTATTATTTCATTTCTTTAATTGCATTCCTTTCCCTACTCATACTCATCTTTTTTACTTCTCATCTTTCACACCATTTTTCACTTACACACTTCTTTTCACTTTTATTCTGCATTCCATTTGCTTCTTTCACTACATCTTTCCTAAACAAGGACACATACACAATTTTGTTTTTCATTAACAGTTTTCTTATCACTATATTTTTCCTTATATACTCATTACATTTCTTTTCTTATTTTTTATTTGTGTCCTGCTCCTTTCTGTTCTCTTGCCTACTAGTTCTTCGCAAAATTTTAAGAATTAGCACCTGGTAGTATGAACGTGGAGGTAATTAGGATGGTAGTTTCCTGGTGTTAGGTCTCTGTTGCCGGAGACCGTCTAAGTACCACTGTGGGTAATTCTGCCGTTAAACAGTAGCGTGCAAACTTTGTTCCGGTTTGAAAGGCATGCTAGCTAGTGACATTACTGAGGTATCGGGACATAACATCCTATGTCTTAAAGCAACGAGCACAACGTGGTGCAGTGTACATCGTCCTTACTAGCGCGTAGTACTAAAACCTTATTATTTCCTATCAAATGAACTTGTTCATCACAATGAATAGAAATAACCATAATTAAATATAAATAGTTAAGTAAAAATTATATCAAAACCACAGCCTTAAGTGTTACTACTGTCTGCTGACTACAGACTATTTGTAGTAATATTTTTAAAGGCCTAGCCGATTCGACGAATCGGCCATGAAGCTGAATTCGCTAATAACAATTGAGGCCAGCAGTAACGCGGTGATGCATTCTAGTTATCAATTGAATGAAATTATTCATTAAACTTGAAAAACAGTCTAATATAAAAATTCAGTAATCATTAAAATCGATTCGCAATATACATAAGAACTGATGAGAAACTCAAGTTCCTTTTTTCTTTCTTTTTTGTGCTAGACAAACTAATATTAGATCGTCCACTGAATCCTTCGTAGGCGATCAGAATGATAAGGTTCTCGTTAAAGCAGAAGTAAATCTCCACATTCCGCTCATCGCCCTGAAATTTAAAATGTAGTATGTAGTAATTTTACTAACTACAACTGCCATTGTATCCGAACACAGAAATGTTTGTACTATCTGGTAGAATTGGTTTCATCATCTCAGCCGATGGACGTCCACTACTAGATTTAGGTATCTTTTAATGATGTATAAGTAATTTTTATAACTAGCTGTTATCCGCCCATTTCTTGGTCGTAATATAGAATTCGATTTGAAATTTGTCTGAAATATTCCTTGAGAGCAACCGCAACTGCAACTGCAACGGCCCCCCGGTTATTCTACCACCCCGCAACTCCCTATGGGAAAATGATTTTATGAAATCCATTCTTAGCTTACATCTGAATGATAGAAGCAATATCTCTACCAAATTTCGAATGTTTACGTCTAATACTTTCGGAGTCCTAGTTCCTAGTCCTCAAGTTTCATATCTAATTCGATATTACAGCCAACAAAGCGGGCCTGGAACAGCTAGTAAATATATTTTATAGAACATTGAGGTTTCTCCCGTCGATTCTTCCATTGTCGTCTGCCCATCAGGTGGAAGATACCAGCTCTAAATCTCCAACGTCCACAAGTTCTACGAGCTATATACAATGCGAATTGCCTCTTCAGCTTCGCCACTTATATTTTTGTATCAGCACTGAAATCATTCTGTTTATTTCGCTCAGGAGCTTGCTGATTTTGAGATATAACTACATCCTGCACGACCACATCATGATCCAAATGAACTTAGTCGGTCTGGCGTTTAACATTTTATACGTGCTGATGTTCTTCAACTTCACATCGGAGAAAGTGAAGATCTGGATGAAGGTCGGAATCTCGGGCGCGATCACGATCGCGCTGCTCGGCTATGCGGAGATGGATGACCCCGGGTTTGATGAGAATAAATTCGGCAAATTCACCACCGTAAGCATGTTCTACATCACCGTTTCGCCACTCTTCAGCCTGGTGAGTACATCCCACAATAGACAGATACACATCAGACTTGGGACTTGGAGAAAAGTAAAAAAGGCTTCACATATTAATATCACATAATTTTAAAAGATTTGTCTTGGCATCAAAGCAGTAACTTTTTCTATCACCCAACACCACTATGCAAACAAACCCGACTTCCGGTTCAAAAGCCATTGAGTAGCGAAACGATCGGGCTCGTGATTCTCTTCTAGTATTCATCTGTATATAATTTAAACTTATTTATAAACAGTGTAATGAATATGAACCTCAACTATTCCCACACTTTAACACGTGCTCCAAAAAGATAAAAAATATCTTTGTCTATTTAATATTGAAAAAAAACATTTACGATCAAGTCGACAATCGCACGGCTATGCCCATCAGTTGGCGTTTTACTGATGTCGCCGTTTATGATAATTATGTTAACATATAATGAAGTCTTAGGTTATGTACCTTATCTTTTATTTATTTCTTTATTGTAATAAGACCTTATAAAGGCATATACAAAAGGCGGGCTTAACGCCCACAGGCATTCTCTACCAGCCAACCTTTGGTGAGGTGAGATGTTATGGTAGGTGGTAAATAT
>DWHS01000067.1:0-12041 GCA_018247935.1 Trogonoptera brookiana
GTACTGGACCAATTCATATCAGAGCATCTCGCGAATTTACAGCGCATTAAAAGGTGTAAGTATCATATAAAAAAATATTAAAATACTCGAAGCTGCGTCAATTAATATGGCTCTTGCTACATTACTTTACATGTAAGATCTTAATACTCATCATCCCAGTAATTTGTGTAGCTACAACGCCTTCGAACCGGAACACCGGAAATGTTCACCTACTTAGACGGTCTATGGATATTAAGATCTATCAATACAAACTGTATAAGGTTATTATATCATAATATTTCTTTTTTAAGTTTATGTCTCTTGATTATTTATCAAAAATTTAATGTAAACCTAATCTCTGAAGTAATCATATTAAAACAAATCTATATCTTTTCTTCTCTTCTTATTTTCTCCCTTATTATTATACCATTATATTATAGACATCTTTGCAGAGAGAATATACACCGTACTACTATAACTGAGAATGAACTATATGTAACTTGAAGTTAACATTAAGACTTACCACAATGGGTCCGTTGCGACCCGTACTCGACAGCGTTGCACCGAACCACTGATTCGACTTCTGATCGACCTGCCGATGCTGTGTGTCCACGTTGTTACCTGTAATTAAAGGATAGATACATTATTAAATACTTAAAATAGACAATCAATCTCTAAGTCTGTACACCTAAAATGCTACTATACCCTATCTTCAAAGACATAAGTTCAATCTATTACTTGAACTTCCGATGCAAGAAACCGTTGAATCACTAGAACAAATCAATCATCGTGGTGGATTAAAGGTTTTGTATTATTGAATAATACTGATGGTGACTTTACGTACTGGTGTCTCTGACCACGGTCCGATCTGGATGTGGAAAAAAAATCGTGCCGCATTATCATGTTGTAGGCGTGCCCATTGCTTACCAGGCGAACACCGCGCGGGCCGTATCTTGCCGCATCAAATTTAAAGAAATGTATATTGAAGGTGGTAATTAATATTTGAGCGAAAGCGGCGGTTATTTTTAATCATAGGATATTCAAGAGTGAATAATTACCGGTCGCGGCGGGTTCGAATCTGTAACGTTAAATCTGGTTAATTTTGAGCTGTGCGTGGCCATTGATCGATGTTCGCGCTGCCATTGTGCGCGTCACAACAGTCGCACATCAATCTATTAGCATCTTTCACGTCCTAAAATCAGTTATCCATTCATAACCCATGAATAATCATGGGAGCGACATGTTTAACTCGTAAATTTAAATGGTATAACCACACCACGATGGCCATATCGATACTTTAACCGGACACATATGTATACTACTCTTAAGTAATAGGTCTCTGTTGCCGGACACCGTCTAGATAACACCGCAGCTATATCTGCCTCTAAACAGTACTGTGCGAACATTGCTGTGTTCCGGTTTGAAGGTTGTTATAGCTAGTGAAATTACTGAGGTAAAAAGACAACATTTTTTGTCTAAAACGAGCACAATGTATTGCTGTCTACCATCCTAACTAACGCCACGTTGTTATAGACAAGTGTATTACTTACCATCAGGCTTAGTCGAATAATAAAAATATATAAAGAATTTAGCGGGAACTATTGAATTGATTAACAGGGCCGGCTTTGAAGCAAATGTAGTATTTATTACGATATGTTCTGATGGTATATGATACTTCAACCCATAGCAACGTAGACCTAGTTAGGATGATATACACAGCATTACATTCTACTCGCCTTGAGACGTAAGAAGTTGTATCTCGTTCCAGTAGTAATTTCATTAGATACAACACCCTTCAAACCGGAATACAACAATGTTTAAAAACTACTGTTTTGCAGCAGGAATAGGTGCTGCGGTACCTGCGCTTAACATTAGTAAACGCTCTACTTAAATATATATAGTGTGTACAGATTCGAACCTGCGACCTGTTAAATGTAAACACCCTGACATTTGAGAACAAATGTATCCAATTTCACTAATGCATATTTTTAGGGCTTTAATTGCGACATTGGCACTAGACCTTTTTTAGGCAAGTGCTTGAGTAGGATCCCAGCTGATGGAAAGCGGAGATGTAGTCTAGGTGGTTAAGCGCACTAGTCTAGGAGACCTGCAAAGTAGGAACGAAATGATAGACGTGCATCTTCGTGTGCAAATCCTAACCAAAACGGGACAATGTAAGATAACTTACTTTACTTATTTTACTATCTCATCGTCTCAAAAGGCTTAGGTGAGAAAGGATACACTACAAATTACATCACCGCGACATCTCCAGCACAAAGTAATGACAGACGTCAATATTGGGTTAATGAACCCCCCCTGCACTCCTCACGCCCCTCACACCTCCGCGCACCCTTTGCCGAGGCCTGATCGTACCGATGTTCGCTTTTACACTGATTGAGTACAGACGAACACATAACTCCTTTTTTATTATATCTATTTAATTTTAACATATATGAATTACATTTGGACTAGCAAACAAGTGAATGCAATATAGGACAAACATCTAACATAGAAAGATTAGAATTTATTTATATATAAATAACTAATATATGTAGACGTTTAGAGTTAATAACATATATAGATATCTATAATTTACATTGAGATAAGTAGTAATCTTTATATTAAGTCGAAGGTTTTAAGAGAATGACCTCGTTGGAGGTTAAGTCAAAAGTCCCTCTTTGTCGACGAAGCGACCCTGGGGCGGACGGCAAACACAAAGTGGTTTCCAATTCATCTTAGCTCAGGGAAGGTACCGAGCAGGGCAACAACCCTGGACATAGTGCAGGAAGGTACTAGTGTATTCCATGGGATATCCTAAGGTCCCTTGCAATGCATTGAGGATGACAACCGAAAGGGTTTTAATTGGTACAAATCTCACATAACCTTTCCTTCGCCGCAGTAGCAAAGTATTTTTTGAAGATACCCTCCAGATTACTCTGGCTCTTTGAGAGTGGACAACACAGCAACACTGGTGGTGGATTTACAGCATCTAACCAGGCTGTCACCAACTAAAATACTATACGATATCGCAACCATGAGAGGTTATATAGTTTAGTCTCCTCACCATGGAGTTTTATATGATATATATAAACTTTTCCGCCCGGCTTTACTATGATAAGCCAGTCTATTAGCCACTGAATATCGGTGAGTCGTGGTTTTATTTTGTTTCTTTATTCGTTAGGCGGTGGGCTAATGTCGTCCGGACATTAGGCCCGTGGTGTATGTCGCATGAGTCATGGGGGAAACACGCCTGCGTCCCCCCTACACACCGACACTTTCTATTGACCAGCGATATTACTCATAAAGAGAGACTTCATACGCCCAGTCAGTCAAAGACGGTGGAAATGCGTGGACGTGGTGAACTCTGGTGGCACCGAGCAGCTTTATTGAAGGATATAAATGAAACTTACCATTTGAATATTTGAACTTTATATTTACCATGAATTAAGAAAACATCTGATAGTATACGATAGTTTGAACTATCGTATACTATCAAATGTTTAGTTTATTAAATTATATTTAAGAGCCATGGGTTCAATTCTCACTGGGCTCTCAATGAGGGATAACAACGTTAAAAATTCTGATAGGTTTCAAGAACAATAGCTTATCGAAATTTCCTTACATCTATCGTTATGAGAAAAGACCCCAAAGCCTTACAGTAAGAATAATGAAAGAGCTGTTACTATTAATTACATAAACCTTAATAACAAAAACATGATTTTTAAACATATTAGTAATAAATCAAACTCTCCTCCCTACTCCTACTCCTCGCCTGTTTGTTTTCTTACATAAAGTGAAGTGCCACCCGAAAGAGCATCGAGTTGATTGTTATCTCTGGCGATACCTTTAATGGTACGCCTTATACGGCCCCATGGTCCACCGTCCTGCGGGGCCAAATTATGGCTTGTTTTATTGTTCGGCCGTATGAACAGAATAAAAAAGTCTTACAATGGGGCTACTCTCTTAACGTCAACTATAGGCTGATCTAATTTATTAAAATCGATTACGGAAAATCATAACCTAAAAAAGCTCAAAACAGTTATATAACTGATGTTTCAATTGACCATTCGAGAAATTAAAAGGGAAAAAGAACCTGGTTTCAATACTGAAGATTGTGTAATGATATAGAATTGGGACCCCATTATCAATAAAATTAAACCAAACACCTAGTAGACCATTAGAAGACTTTAAAATACCGAGCTTATTTTGCGTAGATCAAACTGTAGACAATAATTAGGACGTTCTAGGTATTCCGTGATGTCTGTAACGCCAGGACGTCTACCAGCTCAGTCCTTACAAAACTGTAGGTTCTGTAAAGCACTCGAAACCATATAATAAATAATTAATAAAGGTCAAAATTTCTTTTACATAAATGTATGAGAAGCCATTACGTGTATATATTATACATTTTTATATATCTTCCAAAATATTTAACAATGACCTCATCATGAAACAAATATTTTGTATGTTTGTCTAACTAGTTTGTTAGTCAGACAAAATATTCACTTTTGGTATATTGTTTTTCACTGAAAACGTAAACTTTAATTTAAGATTATGTTAAATAAAAAATTACCTGTAGATGATGAAGTGTTAAGGATACTTGGGGTCACAATGATAGTAGATAATCAAGATTCAACGAACCCTCCCATCGTCAGACACTGCTTAACATGTGACTTTGGAATCTTATTAAGAACCAAGGTGTTTTAGTGGAAGGTTAATTAATAATTGTTGAACTTGTCCGGAACACTCTGTAAATCTATGTTGAGTCTGTCGAATAAAGACATTAAAGTTTCGACATCAATTTCCGCAGTGTTATGACCGCCGCGATTAAACACACGACGCGACTCTAATTTGATCGGTCGCCATTTTGGGCGGCGACTTATCTGATCTGATGCCGGGAAATTGATGGCCGATACCCCGGCATTGAAACATCACTTTACACATGATGAGAGCTTGTCTCTTAAGTAATGACTGCACATTACATTTACCAATATTTAACCGAAAGTAACGAAATCAACTTTTTCGTTTCAAAAAATCTGATGAAATTTTTCGTATTAATACATATTAAATTAAAACATGATTCATTCTTATAGTCATTCACAATGTCCCAGATAAAGTATTAATTGGTAGAAATAAATAAATTTCAATATCTCTTCGTAATAACAGATAAAAAAGTAAAGCAAAATGTCTCCTTTTTTAATTTATGGGATTTACAAGACACTAAAATGAAGAAAACATTTTTTTTTCTATGTGTATAAAAAGTAACGTTTAAAACAATTCTATTAATTTAGTGGGGATTTTCACTGATGATAATGTAATTGGGGGTTGCTACTACTATTTACTTTTATTAAAAAAAATGTTCCCAAAGAGATTTAAACTATTCAAATTACAAACGTCGATTTATTTCATCACTTTTAACAGTAAATCATTAAATTCATGAGCAACACTTTTCCAATATATGAACCAATAATAAAATAAAATCAGCAGCAGTGCGACGTCTGTTAAGTTGGAATAATTTTATAAAAGTCATTTACACATTAAAACAACTGTTTTTAAAATGTGAACCTGGCATAACGGCGCCGACAATGACAAACAAGAGTGACATTAAAAAAAAAACTTCGAAAACAAAAAGCCCGCGCAAATGTCGCTACGTCACGCAGTGCTCCGCATCAGCGGGTTAGAACAAACCCCTTATATTATAAAAGTTCCTGTTTACATTATTTTCACCTTCTTTCAACATTGTAATAAATATTATAATAAAGATATTCCCCATTGTAACGTTTGTCTATTTAGAATATTTCTATCGTTATAACTTATTTTAGATAATCCGTTTAACTTTTCCTTCACTTGAAACTGATGTCGCTTAGTCTCAACGTATGTATGATGTGCATTAACTGTACCATTATTGCTACGTATATACTAATTATACTTTAGTCCCTATGTTACGTAACAACAGCTAGATATCCATTTAAATACATAAATAATTTTCTAAATAATTGTACTAATCAAGCATTTACATATATCTATTTATTCCTTGAAGCAACGACATGAGTAAGACGTTCACCTTATGTTTACAATATTGCTTTAGTTAACATGATAAATAATACACCACATTGTTTTTGCTTTGAGACATAAGATTTTAAGTCTCCTTAGCTATTATGACGCTTGTCTTACCGATACAAAAGATAGTACTCTTGAATAATATTATTACAAATAAATAGGCAATTTTTAAGTACGTACCTAAATCGCCTTTAACCGGAAAATTATCGTAGGTAATAGTTATAATACTCTAAAAAAAAGAGGATATGAATAACGACATAATTCACTTCCCCATTACCATCATTCAATGCATCCATACAGCAGGGCCCCGACCCGGCCCCCATACGTTCCTACCAAGCGATAATCAGAAAAAGGTGCGCCCATTTCACGCTTCGTTAAATAATAACGCAATTATGATGATTTATTTAATAGTAAGAACATCCTGTATACATTTTTTTTAATTAAATTTCAAAATGATATCGATGACACAACACCGGCACAGAGGTACTCGTCGATATCTCAGTTCAGCTTCCTTTGTCCTAAGATCTATTTTCTGAACAATTCTTTCATTCAAAATAATAAAAGACGTTTCCTTTATTATATTAACATGTTAAAAAATTGGGAAAAATATTAGCAGCTTATAGAAAAACTGATCATCATCAGCTTACTCCAAAAGAACGCCATCTTTAAACGCCGCGTTCTTTGTAAGAGAAGTATACTCCACCGGTGGTCACATCTACCACAGACGAGACCAGCTCAATGCCACTGCAATTTACGTACTCGAATCTGATCCACCAAACAAACACCAAGCTTAGATCTTTCGATTACTTTCTAAACGACTGTATAAGCCCATCGTCTATCACACATTGATCAATAACAAAGCTAAAATATCCCTCTTTCCTATACATCACCTTCTTACATTATTCTAGAAATGTCTCCAGGCAATGATGGTAACAAACTTTATAAACAACCTTTCTAAATTTTCTGAAAGATGGCGCTGTTTACAAAATCCTTTAAATCTCTTATTTAAGTTTATCGTAAATAAATAGTTACGACAAATATACAGGCGTACAAACAAACACATCGCATTAATAGATACATTATTGAACTTTGAATGTTTTAATATACAAATGATTTCTTTTAACAAATAACGATAAGCGAAACAGAAATTATTTCCCTTGTCTCCGATGAACTAACTCAGGTCAAGCTTTTAGGCATTGCAATAGAAAATCTATCAAATATCTATAACTAATTCTTGTAACAAAAAGGGTTTATTTATGAGGCTTTGTGTGAGGACCTTTTTATTGCTTAAGGACCTAATAACATTATTTAGACGTGGATTCGTTATTATCCTGTTTACTAACTCGCCTTCGTTTAAATACCAATTAAAAGGCGAATGCTGAGGATGGTATTACAAATCCTTCATTTGATTACAGCACTTCCTTTAATGTTATATAACTATGCTTATTTACATAGCTATAAGTACTTGTTACCTTGAAGTGAGTGTTGATCGGTTTCTTATAGTTTTTCTCAAATTATAGCGCCTTTCAAGCCACAGTTTGCATAATAGTGGTAGAAGTAAGCATTCAAACTAGAAAATTTTCAGCGATAAAGTCTAGTGTTGCTTCTAGACACTGGAAGCAATGGTTTCCGAACCTTTTTTCTCTTCTTCTCTTCCCTGATAATTCCATACTTACTCCTAAAAATGTGTCTAGTTTCAGGACGATATATTACCAATATTAACTTTAAAATATACTCTTTAACTCTGTTCTCATGCATCTTGGTATGTTATTAGATATAAGATTCATTTTAAACTACATTATGTATATATGTATTGTATTGTAATTTACTTCTCAATAATTCCGCCATTACCAATATAATTTTGACATACACTCAATGGCTCAGAATTCAAAAGCTCTAAGGGAAGTTATATGAAGTGTAATAACCTTACAATATTCCCCGTTAGTTCATTCAGTTAAACAATAATTGGCCGTTTAAGAGATGAATATATATAATTAGTTACTACCCAAGAGTTTCAAGGGTACTTTCCAATTAATTGATAATGTATATCCATAGTACTGTAGCTAAGAGTTAGCTTGAAGGTAGCGGAATGAATAGCAAACAATGCGCGGCGGCCGGCCGGTCCTCTCGTCCGGGGACCAATTAGCCACAAGTGGTCCCAGCCAATTCGTTCAATTCGGACCCGTGGACCAATTTAAACCACAGATTGATGTAATGACGTAGCCATCGTTGCAGTAGAACAATTAGTAATATTTACTGCTTCTTACATAATAATAAATGAAATCAATTTACTTGCGCTCAACCATTGAATTAACTCAAACGAAATATTAGTTTCATTTATTACTCAATAACTAATCATGAGTGATACAATAATTTTAAAATATACAGCCTAATAAATGTTCCCACTACTGGGACACACAAACTTCTGACAAAAAGATAATCAAGGTCATCAGATTCGTGCAACATTTCGATTACCTCTAGATGTTTACAAACACCGGAAGCCCAAGCTCAATGTGGATCGAACCCGAGTCCCCTCAACACGTATTATAAAGCATACAATGGGACTTGTCATCTTCATCAAAGTATCGGGTGGAGTTACTGTGTTAACTAAACTTAAACCGTTGTGTATCTAAAGGCGACAAGCGCAATACGGTCCTTTATACAACCTAGCACTTCATCGCCACTTGCTACCACGTGAACCTCTTCAAACGGCGTCGTTTTGTCTTCTAAACAAAAAAAAAGGTTTGTTGACTCCTGTCAAAACAAATTTAACGCTTACATTTGAATCACGCCGCGAGTTTTCGGAGAACTTAGGTCATGATTATTTTTAACTTGGCTAAACAAAACCGTGGCTCCGATTTCATACTCGCTAAGCAAAGAAACGTTTGTGAGCGAATTTGCAACGCCAGCGAACGAGGTCGTTGACCCCGTTCCTTCAGTGCCAAATTGTTATCACTTCTAATATACAAACGTCCATATCTACTTTATATCATTTATAACTTTTAGAGAAAGATACCTTATTAGAAATGAACTGTCTTATAAACTAAAATTTATTTCAGAAAATAGACTTAGTATTAAAATCTATTTATAAAATAAATCAGTAAAATCTTTATTAACTATATTATATAATAGATGATTTTAACATTTATTTGAAATCATTTAATATTTATGATTGATTGTATATCATTACATAAATCAAAAGTTCACTACTGGATTAAAGTCTCTTCTATCTTGTTCGTATATATTAAAAAGTTTGCTTTTTGAGTAATTTCATTAGTCGTAGTTATTTAAAAAATATGTTAAAAAATCATATGTTACGATATATTTAATAATTTGATATCATTCGGACGTAGTACAAATTGCAACAGAAGAGATTGAAGGGAACAGGACACGAGAGTAGAGACAGCAGATCAAAAAAGAGGTTGACAAGTTGAAAGTGTGTGTTAAAATCAAATCTGGGTTATTGGGGGAGACAATCTGGGTAGAAAAAGCTAATAATCAAGGAGAATGAAAACGGACGGAAGAAGTCAAAGTCTTACAAGACACTAATCGCTAAACCAGGGAACCTATTAAAATGTGAAAAAGGATGTAAATAAAATTGTATCTTAGATTAACAATAAAGGCTGTGAAAATTCGGACATAATAATTCACTAAAAAAGTTGTAGATGTCTAGAAGATACATATACTGTCTATTTTCTAATATCTTAATATGCTTGTCTTGTTAGTTCCAATCGACACAAGTTTACAAGTTCATTGAATAAGCATTAAAGAATCTGAAGAGAAAAAGATGTTAATTATTAAAACAAGTTCTCTAAGTATTCAATCCGCTCTAAACAGCCACTAAAATCCTTCGCGAGACATTAAATTAACACGACCGGCTACTTGTAAACGCGGCGGCAAACAATTCGCCCATTGACGCCTTGCCCGCGTACAACGCAACAGCTAAAGCGACCGATTCAAACATTCGCTTTGGCGCCGGCTCCGAAACAAACGGGCCAGCCGTACAAACGTACCGGCGTTGGACGCTAGTTTTGGCGAAACGAGTTTCGGAGTATTCGTTAGCGGTTATGACAGCGATAACTTTTGAAAAGCTTTTCGCTGTCAACCCGTCCGCTAATCGGCTCGGGAATGCTGACGGGGAATACGAAAAAATAATACCACGAAATGCCGTACGCAAAGATAATTTGTTCGCGCTACAAATATTTGGCCACTTAACCTTGTCAATAAAATAGATTTTTTACTCCCAAAAGTCTGAGATTGTTTCAAGACAACAATGTAGCATTAGCCGTACCTTCACTACAGTATATTGAAGTCGTCGCTTAAGATGTTTACCCTAATCTAAACGGTCTGAAAAGAGACCTGTAAAGGAGAAAGAGGCAAGGATTCCATAAAACCTGATGAAATAATATAACAGTTCTATTGTAATACTCCTTTTTGAATGTTGGTTAGAATTTAACTGAAAAGTTAAAATTAAATAAGTTTTCAAACTTTTTAATCTGTGTATATTTAAAGTTAATACTGAAATAAACATACAACCTTAGATTAACATTTTGTTAAATTTCGTCACATCTTATTTTTGCTTATAGTTTTTTGTTAACATAATAGCTTAGTTTTAAACTCTGAAAGTATACTCCATACAAGCCGAAGAGGTGTAAGTTCGATCACCTCTTAACTTGAATTTCCGGTGAAGGAAAATATCGCGAATGTTTAATGAAAATGTGAAGAACATGTGACATCCAAGTTATACTTAAGATCATCACGGATTATGGTTTTGACTTATTACTTGTCTCTCATCTCATGAAAGATGCTTGAAACGAAAGCTTTCTCAGCTTTGAAAAACGATTGAAGAGCCATTACAGATAGATAACTTGTTAATCTTACTTCTTTTATATTCAAAAATGACAATTTACTATCTAACTTCCCCATTTTCTGATTGAGCAACAATGAAATGGTAATTTCATATCAATTGATAGACTCCTAAGGGACTAAGGTTTCAATAGAAGATCCCTGTAGGAGGTCCATAAAAAGTATCTGTGTAAGAGACTTCAGGATATGAAAACGATCATCGCCATACCCATAACGCGTGTTAGTTTAAGAATTAAACATACGTCGACGGCGGGTTACGAAAGTTGCGCCAAATGCGGTTGTAACTTAAGCTAAGTTGCCGCAAGATAAGCAACAGCCGATGTATACGGTGACAGGTAAACAATTGCCTGAATCTATTGGGGCGATCACTTGGTATGACTTAACCTGTCTGACCAGAATGAAAAGATATAAGTATTTTTAAGTGATACTAAACATTTTTGTCACTTTATAAGTGATTTGGTATATTAGTTACAAGTAAAGACCGTTTAGGTACAACCGCAGCTTCTATTTCCGCCGACAAACAGTACTATGCAAACATTACTGTGCGAGTAAAAAGAGATATAGAGTATAAAACATTTAACATGTTACGTCTCGAAGCGACGAGCACAATGTGAGGCTGTGTACATCATCCTAGTTATCACCACGTTGTTATGGATGTATCACATCAGCCTCTTACTCATCTTATGACTTCATCTTTGTTTTGCAGCCGCGCCAAGAAAACATTCATGTCCCTGCAGTGGTAAGGCATTACGGCCCGCACCCCAAATCAGGCGTACCGTTAGCAGAAACAATAGCCGCCGGACGCTGGGTAACGTAAACCGGAACCGGAAGTCTAATTAGCGTATGGGCACGCGCCCACGCGACCGCGCGATAGAATTTGCTGAGTGTCAACAGCGCACACGCGCGGGAGTGGCGGGCGAGTGCTAAGGCGTTTTACAAGAGAACAAGTTTGTTTTAGGACTTTGAAACGAGTGCTAAATAGTTACTTTATTATACGACATCCGATACCGGAACTGGGGGTATTATTAAGGTTCAAATTTACTACGAGATATATAGTTTATATATATATATATAATCTTAAAAACTTTTCAGTTCTTAAATTTGAAATATTGCTTTATAATCATGAAGCTCTTGTT
>DWHS01000068.1:0-12025 GCA_018247935.1 Trogonoptera brookiana
ATTTGATCGGCATTTTTATCTTTTCCAGGTACAGTGTTTATCCACATTTTTTTCATAAAGAATATTTGATAATTCATTTGCAGTTGGGTACCAGCTAAAATGAAAACACAAAGAATTAATTTTGTAAAGTATACCTAATTTTAGAAACAGGGGACAATAAATCAAGAAAAATTACAATATCATGTAAATTGTGATTTTTCTTGATTTATTGTTAGCGACCAATTTTTTTTAATTAACTTATTTATTTCTTTGCTGTACATGATATATTCTATGCCAATCAACCCTGGGAGACCTAGATGTATACATTTTGAAGTCCGTGTAATAAATGATAACATATAATATAAATTATACGTAAATATACAAAAGTAGATAGTAATATACACATAAACAGACAATAATATAAATAATACTTATGTAGAGTTATAAACTATGACATTATGCAAAATACATCGTATTGTCAAGTAACGGAAATCAAACATCCTCTTAAATTCAAGTTTATTGACGTCAATAGGCAAGCATTCCAAAGGAGTATTAAGTTAACCGTAAAAGAATTGAAAAATCGAGTACTATGATGATATTCCCTTAATTTAACTATTTTATTTCTTGATTACATTTCTAACAACCTGGGCATTTATTAATATTAGTCTACAGCGGGATGAGTTTATTTTGCAAATTCTAGACCCGCGATCCTTGGGTCAGAGTAAGCTGTAAAAGCTATTCAGACGAACACCAATAATATAATTCGAAAAAAACAATGGTATAAATAACACGTAGCCTAAAAGACTCAACACATTATTAGAAAAGTTTTACGTTTAAACTAAATACATTTCTTACTTGTCAAAGTGATGAAAACCAGCGTAATAATACATCACATGGTCCTTATATAACTTTGAATTTATATTAATATTTGTGGAGATAACTGTGTTAGCTAGTATATATTAGCCAACGATGTTATTAATAAAAAATATGTTATTTTGTACTCACCTGACCGCACAGGACGCGATCTTTTCATCCATTCTACAAGTTCATGAATGAAATCAAAGAAATAGTAATTTTCTGGGACTGAAAACACTTTATCAGCTATTTTTACAAATAAGCTAAAACCATCGCTGTTTTTCAAATTCAGTCGACCAGTGATTTGTTCGCATAGATCTCTTGCTTTTATGGAGGAGTCTACTTCAAATGCTTCGTCCGTATCGTCAGGAAAATATACTTTATGATATATTTGCATGCTTCGATGTTGGATGGCTTCCACCTCAACAATATAAGGAGGATACATTCTCGGTCCGTGCTTTTGGGTTTTGAACACACGTTTTAAACATTCCTTGGCTATAGGATGTGGACGTGTTTTAAGGAATTCAACAAGTTCTTTTAACAATGTTTGCCCACAAGCAAACACACCAGTTACGAGCCACATCAATTCCCAACCTCTTTCCTCACTAAGTTGTATTCGATTGTTTGTCAGTTGCTTCATTATTTGACAATATACTTCATCACGCAGACTGGGATAATTTGTGGCGGCCTTAAATATTTCATCAGTGTACTCAGTAACTGATCTAGGTTTTGGTGCTGGTAGATCTCCCATATATTTTTGAATGCCGTAAAAAGCCGTTATGGAATGTTTAGAAAGTTTCTCGTCTTGTAACAACTTCTTAAGCAAAGGTCGCCTAAGAGGTTCTCGACTGTGTGTCCACAATTCAGTAATCAACGACTTTTTAGCTGTATTCAACGTCGATTGTTTTGATAGGGTTACATTATAATCAGTATTTTCCCTGAAAAATTCTTTTGAGTACTTTTCAAGCGTATGCATTTTCTTTCTTTGAATGGTATTATATTTCGAGAGAGGTTTTTTATCAGTATTAATGTTGCCTTTTTTAAATATTTCTATAATTTCATTTGAAGGTGGCGTCAAGGTGGGTAATATGTACACTTGTTCAGTAGGAAATAATCCTTCCTGTCCATTACACGAACCGTGACCCCATGTAGAATTCATCAAAGTTTCGCCAGTACAATCATATAATAGTGTTATAAGATCCCCTTTTTTATATTGTAAGAACGAAGCAGCATCACTGTAACCTTGAGAATCCACTTGTGCGATCACGTACATGGAACGTCTTTTCAATCCTTCTATTATATATATCATTAGTGAACTTAACTCGTTTGCATCTACACTTTGAAAAACAAACTCTTCTTGCTGTATAGTTTTAATGGTTATTTTACCAACATCATCGTATTCATCAACGTCATGGTAAGATACATAGGTTATTTCAGGGTAAGAAATTTCAAGCAAAATGTGTTCTAGTTGGTCCACAATATACATACCGGTCCAATTAACAGCTATTATGATAACATCTTTGTTTATAGAGTCGCCTTTCAATTTGATAGCTTCAAAAAATCGAGAGAAGAGCATTGGCCACTTTAATTTTGCAAATATCACTATATCTTCCTTACAAAGTAGTGGGTCAGCTTTTGATATTATACTAGGAGAAGTTTCGAATGCTTTCGTAACAAGATGTTCCCACTTTGTCAAAGCTACGTCATTAGATTTAATGAACTGATTTGGAATATAATTAACAATTACTTTTCTTAAAACATTGGGATCTAACTTTTCACCGTGTTCAATATAATGCTGCTGCGCTACTAACATAGCTAAGTCTTTTTCTAAATTGCATCGGTATTCACCAAATTTAACACCTTTAGCTACTTGGTAATAGATAAGATTAGTTGCTACTGGATCCACAGCAGGATTGTGCCATGGAGTAAATATCTCTTTCCGAAAGAATAATCTCCAAGGTGCACTTTTTTCAGGAGTTCCTTGTTCTTTAGCAAACTGCTCACATTGAGAAATTGCGTCCATAATGTGAACATTTTCGTTTCCTAGAGATAAAACTACATCATATAAAGTTATATATAGAGAAAAGCCAAAAATATCAGTAAGCCCTATATTGTCAGCTATTTGTTGACATATTTCCTCCGATGTCGTTGCTGAATCGGACTGTACGGTCTTCATCGATTCATCCATAAGAGTTACAGTTAAAAGTATTGGTTTTTTCGTTTTTGTGGCTTGCAGCTCCAACCAACTCGGTGGTTGAGACCTGGGTCCATTTTTGAAAGTTCTCATTAGTCTTCCTTCGCAATATGGTGCATAACCAGGAGGTCCATCGCGAATGAATGAACGTAAATACTTCACAAATCTCTCTGACGGCGGAAAACAGCCAACACATAACGAAAGAAGGATCCACCCACGCGCGTGAGACGATTTTGATGGATTATTTGTTAGTTGTTTACATAACTGGCAAAATATTTCGTCCCTGGAAAAGAAAGAGTACAGATTCTATCAATATTCAACAATTTGATTTGTACTAGACGCCTTCTATACATTTAAAACTCTGTCAAGTGCTTACCGTAATTCTTTACGAATAATTCCATGTCCAATTATAAAATGTAACTTCTCCAAATTTGAGCTCCGCTTTGAATTTAACCAATTGCTATACATTTCATTGGTCGAGTCATCATTCATCATGTTTTGAATAAACTCATCATTTAATTTCGCGCGACGTTTTATCGATTTTTGAACAATTTTATTTGTGGTGTGGCTATCAGGTTGTATGAGGCTCTGGAAATAATGAACACCAGATAACGCATATTCACAAAAAGGAAACAGTTATTTTAAAATATTTTTAAATATTTAAACTATTTAAATACTTAATACTTATTATTAATTCATACATTGTTTTTATATTACATACATCAATACATTTTAAATTATTTATTAGGTATATTAACATATATAACAAAGTAATACAGTACTTTGTTTTAACTAGTATAATATTAAAAATCATTTTAGTTTCTGTTCTAGAAAAAAAAAAGAACTTACTTCAAATTCTTTACTCTTCTGGAATGCTCGTCCAATTGTATCTGTCAACTTTGTCATAACCGGTACATTGTCAGTTTTATCATCAATATATTTCGGCTCTGCTATATCACCCATAAATCTGAGTATGGTGATCCACAGCGCTTGTGCTGCTATATTATCTATAAGCGAAGGCAAATCTAATAACGAGTTCTTCAAAGGTTTCCGAGTGTACTGATGACTCGTGTTTCCTTGAAAATATGTTGCAGCAAATTTCCTGAAATTGAATTCATCAAAAGGCTCCTCTACCACTTCAATCGGAAGTGGTATTACGTTAGCAATCGATGGTTTTTCTGTTGATGTCTGCAATTAACAGGATTTTGTGATTATGGTATTACAGTAACCGCAAAAAATAAAAATAAAGCTTACGAACATACTTGTCTGTTTATAAAATGGTCATTCATAAAAAAATTTAAGTAATTAAATTAACATGAAAATTAATAGTATATAATACTTATATACTACAAAGCAAAAATGTTTAACAAATAATAAGTATTACGTTAAATATGTACTATGTAATGGTTTTATACAGATCGTGTTAAAATTAAATAGTCATGGAAAGAAAACTTACCATCCCAAATCCAGTGCCCCGAACAGTTCCGGCTGGAGTCGTCGTGTCTTTCAAAAATCCAAATACGTCATCTACATATTTATCGTCTATTTCTTCCGTATTCTGTATATTATTTTCAGCCACAATATCTTTGGTTATCCACATAGATTTCATGAGATCATTAAACTTCAGCTCGTAATCATTTTCAACATTTTTGATGTCGTTATTTTTAACTATTAACTCATTCTTCTCCATTTGGAGTTGTACTAATTTACTACGAATAATATCACCCTTCTCCTTAATTAATTTTCTAATTAAATAACCTTTGCAGACAGATTGTAAATTGGCAAAGAACTTTCTTAAATTGATAAAAGTTCTTCTTAATTCTCTTGATTTAATGACCGCTTGTAAACGCAGGTAACCTCTTCTCATAATCAAGTAACGAGTTTTGAATCCTCGTGCGCGGAAATGTTTTTGCAAAGTGATCGCTGCCTCACGCATACGAAGATATCTACGCCGAAGTATAAACCTTCTAACATTAGCTTGTGTTTTGATGACACTTCTTAGTACTATTTTATGTCTAATCTCTTCTAGTATAGCATCATGGTGATCTTTCAAAAAAACTTTTGTATGTCCAAATTTATAATCTTCATCTTTCAATATTCCTGAGCATATACTCTTTGCTGCTATTTTGCAATCAGTTTTCTCTGCCGGTGGTATCCCGGGTACGACAATACGGTATCGGTGAACAAACTTAAAGTACGAAAAACGAATCGGATAACCCGCTTGTCTTATTTTCGCTGTTTCCATTAAACCAGCATAGCGAAGTTGACGTACGCATAAAGCACGATCAAAAACCTTTAATTTATAAGTAATTTATTATTACTCTATATATGTTATAGTAGTCTTGTAGTATACTTTACTTTATTTAATAAAAGTGAAACACAATTAATTAAAATTATAATCACATAATACGATTTAAATCGTAATAAAATAATACGTACCCTAGGTTTTTTAATTTCATTTGGTTTAATGCACCTGACAAAAAATGGATGGCATGCATACAGTGTCTTCATAAGCGCCTCTAGAGATGTTTTGAATTGGTGACTAAGTGAGACAGTTTTTCTACTACCACTCTGTGACACCGATTCCATCGAAAAAAGATTCTTCAGGAATTGATTACTAGAATCTAAGATCATTTCTTTTACGTCGGTTGTCAACATGTCTCTATTCTTGTCAAGAAAACCTGAAAATTTAGATTACAGATATTTTTACAAATATTTTGCAATTTTTTACAGACAGTTTAATTGTAATAGATAGCGCTAAATTAACACAGCTAGTACTACTCACCTTTGACTTCGTAATAAACGTCACCAGCAAAATGACGGACACCAAATCGATGTTCGCGTGTTGACTTTGGTGCAACGTAACATACGTTAGTACTATGGTTACTATGAAGCTTCGATAATAGAGTTATGTCTGTTCCTTTAGGAAACCTAGATTCTTCGTCAATAAGAGACAACAAGTTCATTGGTTTTAATCCAATCATATCTAGATTATTCTGGTTATCAACGTAATTAACATTATTCCAATTTATACCCTCTTTCTCATATTGTTCTTGTTCAATCTTAAAAATATGTCTTACGAAGAATTGTTGCAAATTTTCATTGGCGTAGTTAATACATAACTGTTCGAAACTATTTGAAGCAAAGTTTTCAAATCCGAAAATGTCTAATATACCTACCGACCCACTTGAAAGTTCGTGTCCTTTACGTAACGTTTTGTTAATTGTCTCAACTATATATTCAAAAATGTGTCCATAAATAGCTTTCACAAGAGCATCTCTTCCTTCTACAGCAGCTGCGGCTGATAACGTGGAAACAACTTTGTCTCCCTGTGCAATTAAGGTTCTTTTTGTTAAAGCATCACATAAATTAGTTTTGCTTACGCCAAGTAGTGTCGCAATTCTGTTAACATTAACGGTATCCGTTACTTCAGAAGACTCAATGTTGCTTGTATTGAGAGATTTGAATTTTAAATTTCCTAGATGCAAAATCGCAGCAAGAAGGCTAAAAACTCCCCAAACTTCATTTTCTGGGAAATGGAGTACTTTGAACGCTGATCGTATATCAGCAAACTCTAAAGCGTCGTTTCGACCATCACATGTCAACATGTTACCAGAATTAAGGTAAACATAATCAGAAGGACGCCCTAATTCAAGCTTCTTTTTTTCATCTGCAGACAACCCAGTTACTAGTGAATAAAATATATGATAGTTCCGTTCACCTTTATTTTGCAACACAATTCGTGATCGTTCTAAAAGATACTGGTCTATATTCCCTCCTTCAATTACTCCTTGCTGATTAAAGTAAATATTAATATATTTTCCAAAACGCGATGAATTATCATTCTTCACAGTTTTTGCATTACCGAATGCTTCCAAAATAGGATTCGTTTCTTGAATTTGTTGTTCGATCCATGAATGTTTTCCACTGGCCGCGGCTAGGTACTGCAATAATAACTTTGTGCTCTCTGTTTTGCCGGCTCCACTTTCGCCACTATAAATAAAGAGTACTCATTAATTAGAAGGTGCCTTAGCATATTTCACTTCATATCAAAATTGTGGATTGGCCTTATCTTAGTAAAAAATATAAGCGCCTAATAAGTAACGTCCGATAAAAATATAACATCGACCCAATAGTTATGTAAATCTACAATGAAGATCCCATAACAGAAGGAGGTCAATATAGCATACGTCGTTATTTAAGCTACAGAAGCTCAACTTAATAGTAAGTGAACAGTAATTAGTTCTATAAAAAAGATCTAGACCTTTTATGAAAATTCAGTGCAGTAAATAGATCTTAATTGCACTTACCTTATTACAATGCATTGATTTGATGAAGTTCCTAAAAGTTCTCCGTAGGCGTTGTTTCCTATTGCGAAAATGTGAGGTGGCATCTCGCCAATTCCTTTATCTTGATAAAAATGTATTTGATCCATTGTGTATATCGGCAATATTTCATAAGGATTAATCGCGATTAACATTGTTCCGGTATAAGTCTGAAAGTTTGCTCACGTTCATGCTATTCGCTTGTCAATATTTATTTTTAAAATGAGTTATATTATATCTTAACATACTTTTCCTACTAGTAATTTGTTGGTACATAAGAATAAAATATTACTACTAATTTGAAAACATAATTTCTAAGTACTGTAAATTAAACGCTACCAAGTTTTACAAAATATTAATAGAATTTTTCTGATTAAAAAAATCCAAAGGGCCCATAAGAGAAATGTTTAATGATTGGTAAAAGATTATTCATCATGTACATTGCGTAAAAATTTAAAAAAAAAACGATGACAAAACAAAAAAGTCCAAGGTTATTACGCTTTTAGTAATATCACTTTGCTATACAGATTTAGAAAAGCGACACAAAGAATTTAAGCGACCACATCCCAATTTTAATTTGAAGCACCTATCCGGCTTCTACTTTTATCTATTGATCGATGTAGCATTAGACTGTTCATAGCTCTTAACTCATTGGTCTCAGAGTCATCTCAGTAATGTACGGACTACAGGTTTGCATGAATATTACAATGATTGAAATTAGTACACACATTACTTGTTACTGAACATATATTTTAACAAATTACCTAACCAAAAAGCATTACTTATTTAGTCATAGGTTTTCTTACGTATATCAGTTGATGATTGTAGCGTATATGAAGATTACGAAGAATCGTATGTTCCTGAAGTTCTCCTAGAGTGATCATGTCTTCCACGCTATCGACAGAAGTAGCGTGCAAAGGTTTAATGATTTTATTCACTGATGTACTAAATACATTACCACTATCATCTTCTACTTGTATTAAATCACCAGAAGTGTTAATTATTTTAACTGCAATAGGAATATCAAATTCTGATTTGCCTTCTGGTTGTAGCCAGACAAGTTCCTAGAAAAAACAAATAGCTCATTAAAAGAAAGCAACTCGGTAATATTGGTAGGTACTACCGAAGCTCCTATTTTTACCGCCAAATAGTGGTGTACAAACTTTACTGCATTCCGGGTTAAAGGGCGTTGTTATAGGCAAGCGTATCACTTACCATTAAGTGAACGTCTCGCTCGTCTCGTCGCTTAGTAAAGTTAATATATTTATTTAACAAATTAAGTACTTACTGAAAGTCGTATTCTATCGGCCATTTTGAAAAAGGTTCGAGATTCCCCTCACCAAAATATATATTTTTTGTCAAATTACAACATACATATCGACGACATAACATAACCACAAATACTGGAAAATATTTATCAACGTTCTAGATTATTTATCATTATTATATAGATGATAACTCAACTTATCACGAAGTATTTTAAGATAGCACTTCACAGTTTTAACTCCGTAACGTACCTCAAGGGTATGTAAAGCTTTAATTGCTCAACACCTTTATAACTTTATTTTCATTTATAAGTTTACGTTATAAAAATCTTTGTTCATTAAATATACATTGTTATAAATAGAAATTGTTTGTCTAAGTTATAAAGATGATAAGTTAAAGAAGGATTGTGTACACATTTTGATGGTTTACTATAAACATAAAAACAATTCAACTGTTTTAAGTATCATTTTATACTATTCTCTTTTTAATCAAATGAAAGAAGGGTGTTGAATTTGTAAATACAATTTATTTAAAAATAATTCAGCATTATAAACAACTTAAATTACTGGTGAATTTTCTTCACTTTTTCTTCTCTTCTTTTTCTTTTTTTTCGCCTTTCACCTTCTCTTCTGCCTTCTTATCGTCTTTATCATCCTTTTTCTCCTTTTTATCTTTAGATTCCTCTTTTTTACCTTCTTCTGCATCTCGATTCGTTATTTTATTATTGATAAGGTTATGCAGAGCAATAATAGACCGAACCAATGCAGCTAAGTATACAACAAGTGATTGATCGTTAGTCTTAATATACAGATTATCTGTGAAGTTATCACTAGCAATGTCAGGCAATAAGTTGAAGATATCTTGTAACTGATAAATAATCTGATGATTCATTGGTAAAGATCCCTGTCCAACCTGATTAAGGTAGTCTCTTATTTCTTTCAGCTGAGAATGGAGACCACGTAGACCAAGTAATTGATTGGTAATTCGTTGTGAAAGACTACCTACAGTTGTATCCTTAATATCTCTAAGCAAGTGTTCCACTCCCACTTCTTCAGCTTCTTCCGCACCTATTTCACTAGGCACATGTTCAAATGTCCTTGTTGTGGGACTTCCATCATCATGAACCTCTTCAACAGCCTGGTATGCTTCAGTGGGCAAACCAAGATCTTTTGGTTTAGCATCAATAATAACAAGGACAGAGTTAGGACAGTAACGCCTAATTAACTCATTTATAGCCACATCATTTTGATGAAGTTTAGGCCCAGTATGATACCAGCCAACTACCTTTTCACGAGCATTTACCTTTTTAAACATCCCATACATATTCTCTAAGTAGTCATGATCCAAAAACCAAACAGATTTATCTTTATCATCTTCATCAAAAGGAACTAGAAAAGAGCAAAAACAATATTAGTTTAACAGCAAATTATCTTTTTTCAATCATAATGATCAAAACTTACATTACATCTTAGGGATTAATAAAAAAAAAATGTATATATTTTACCTATATGAAATAAAACGAATACAAATGTATAGATAATAATTAAAGTACACATTTTAAAGGTGATTTTAAGGTAAGATTGGTTAATCAATGAAATATAAGTTTTTTTAAATACAAGAATCTAACGTAAATAAAAAAAAAAAAACAGAAACTTCCTTAATAGAACTCAAAAGAACCGTATTAGAAAAGTCACTAACCTGCGAAGCTGTTCGATACGTCTAAGACTCCCTTGGCTCTCCAGCAACCTAACAAAACGCCAACAACTCGTTTTTGAATCCCAATCTTACCCATTCGGTTAAAATGATCCACAACGCTTAATAATACTAAGGGGTGGACCACGACCTTCGTGGTAAATACTTCTTGACTCGGCATTTTTTAAATAAAAGTAATACGTAATTATATTAATTTACTAAAACGTTACAGATCACTTGTAGGGGTAGTTGATTAAAATAATAGATTATTATTGACTTTTTTTGTAACAGTTCAGTGTTATATTCACTATGAGAAACAAAATTTGACAGTCATTTAAAAAAAAAAGCATGTCTATGAATGGCACAGATAGAAAAGAAAAATCTAAACTTTTCCATAAATTATGTAATAAAAATAATTGAGTAATATAAATTCCACTCAATAAATTTATTTGTACTTTTCCTTCAGTTAATTTCAAATAGCCTTCCGCGGCAATATTAGTTAAAAATGGTAACTGGTAATGAAACTAAGAGATATCCTTATTTTTAACATCTTAATATAATCGCTTGTTTTATGTTTTTACATACTTATATTACAATGAATTTTTCACTTCGAATTTTAAAAATATTTTGCGTTCTTTTTTCGACTGAATGAATGTTGTAATTGAATCTAACATAAACAAAGACGTAACAAAAAGTTTTGTATTACGTCTATGAGCGGATAAATAAATTTAGTTTTCATCATAAATATTTTTCATTTAATATTTCTTTCTTTATTTATCTTTAACATTTATGTATGTGAAATTAAAGTTTTTTTTTTTATTTTTACTGGATCCTTTTGCAAAATTGTAAATTAGTATGGTTATAGTGTAAGATTATTAGAAGTTGATTATTACTACGAGATTATATTACTACGAGAGGTTTATTATCTATTAGACATAAGTTCTCATTATGTTTTGAAACTGAGATATAAAAATGTGCTAATTTACTTTACGTGCAAGTTTTTGTACTAAACCTTTTAGTGATATATATTATAAATTTCGAAATTAATACCAGTATGTCACAAAGAGCTCTGACTTTTGTCACAGGAAATGTAAAAAAATTGGAGGAGGTTAGAGCAATTTTAGGTACCAATTTTCCTTTGGAAGTTATAAGCCATAAACTTGATTTACCAGAGCTGCAGGGAGATATTGATGAGGTATCAATAAAAAAGTGTCAAGAAGCCGCACGCCGGTTAAGAAGACCCGTAATTGTTGAAGATACCTGTTTATGTTTTAATGCATTAAAAGGATTGCCAGGTCCATACATTAAGTGGTTTTTAGAAAAATTAGAACCTGAAGGTCTACCAAAACTTCTAGATGGATGGGATGATAAATCTGCGGAAGCTATTTGCACATTTGCCTATTGTCCTTGTTCTGATGACATTGGAGATGTTATCTTATTTCAAGGTAAAACCTTAGGAAAAATAGTACCTCCAAGAGGTACTCGTGACTTTGGTTGGGATTGCGTATTCCAACCTGATGGTTACAACACGACTTATGCAGAAATGCCAAAAAATGAGAAAAATAAAATTTCACATAGATATAAAGCTTTAAACAAACTAAAAGAATATTTTATGCAAAATTGATAATAAACTTAGAACACAAGTAGTCAATGAAAATACAAATTTATTTTGTCATTCATTAATTATTTATGAAGTCAAGTATTACCTCTTATC
>DWHS01000069.1:0-12010 GCA_018247935.1 Trogonoptera brookiana
ACATTCGTTCTCAATTTCACATGGTGTTAAGTCGCACTAAGGCTGAAAATATTTAAGCCTGCCCGCATAGAATATTTATAAGTTTTAGTGGTTGATTACATTATGATAGTGATAGCTACCCAGGCAGTTTAGAAAAAACTCTGTCACTAACCAAACTCCATAATCAGTGGTCACGGAATGAATGATAGTCCTAAGCAAGTAAAAATATAAATACTTTAACGCAATAAATGCAAAATACAAAAATGTTAATATAACAAAGCATTTGTAGGTAAAGACAACATGCATTAATAATATACTTGAAATTATTGTGCTTAAAGTAAACAAAAACGAAGTAAACAATTTAGCTCATAACTGTGCAATGCTGAGATTTTAAGTAAGTGCGAAAAAATTCGAGAAAATATAGATGATTATTTGGCGGTGTGTATTAACTTTACTGGTTAAGTAACTTGCAGTTTTAAAATATGAGAGTTTGATCCAAAAACTGTTTTTCGATACAGTGATTATAACGAAGTTAAGTTGCATCTTGAATAATCCAAGTATTACATATTTGATAACTGAAACATGTAACAATTTTTAAGAATGATAAGTCGTTTAGTCACTGCGATCAGCTATAGAGATCATTTTAGACTGTGAGAATTGGTTTTTGTATAACGGGATATCAAGTTTAGTAAAGCAACAGGAAAACTAGGAATCTAACGACTGTTTTAATCCATTCCAGTCTGAAAATATGAGTAGGTTAGGTTAGGTTAGGTAAGTACTACATAGTAAACTGTATTATAGGATAATTTTGGATATGCAGAGAAAATCTTTAAAATTAAGAATTATAAACTAGGGAATTTTCGAGACTTGTTTTGTAGTGTTTTTGAGTTGAGGTATAAACTTCAAAAAGTTGTAGCTATTGCAGTAAATTCTTTATGAAAATACTTATAAAAGTATGATGTATCATCATAATAAACAGTAACTAATGTCTGTCTGCACAGCTGCATTCAGACTTCGTGAAAGATGTTAGTTTTGTTTTTAGTTTACTTATTCAAATGTTGGATATAAATTATTTTAGCCTGATCATTTGTACAGCTGATCGTATGTACTAGATAATCGGAATAACATGGTTTATGTTATAACCTTATTTATAGCAATATTTATTGAATATTGCTATTAAACTTTTTGTATAATAGAAGTGTAATAATTTCTACATGTTAAATGGAAATATATAATAACATAAGTATTTGATAGAGGCTAGTTGGTCTTATTTGTATGGTTTTAAAAAATATATCTAATTCTAATTGTTTTGAACTAGATTTGAAATTTCTATGAAATATTCCCACCCGCCCCGCAGGTCATTAATAACACCCCACACCTCCCTTTGGGAAGGAGTTTTGTAAAACTCATTCTTAGCTCACCTCTAAATGGCAGCTCAGGCCCAACTAATTTTTGAGTCGTCTAATAGTTTTGGAAAATTCGTGATGAATCTCTAGATATCTCGTACACGATAATTTGAGTTAAGGACAGGATTTGAGCTAAATATCCTGTTAACTCAGCGTTTTTGAAGTAAGGACCTCTATGTCACAGGAAAAGTAGGTTAGTGGCTGCGCTACAGGGGCAGTGACTTCAAAAAATAAAAGAGGCTATATCTTTCTATTGCAGATCAGGCACAAACACATTAGGCTTAGTGTTCTTCTGTCTGGTCTTCGGCAGCATGCTTGGCAGCTTAGGGTCCAAGGGTCAGGTGGTGACCGACTTCTTCCAGGCCATCTTCGAGGTTATAATGAAGATGGTGACGGGTGTGATGTGGTTCACACCGGTTGGTGTGTGCAGTATAATCGCCGGCAAGATATTGGAAGTTAGTAACGTCGGTAAAGTGTTTTTTTTTTAATCTATGGATCACATAGGTATAAAATTTTACTGACAATTTAGTTTAGTAAAAAAGCATTAATATTATTTTTTTGTTATATACAGATATGATTATTTTTATATACCTTAAAAGAGATATGGTGCGGTGTTTGTTATTTCAAAATCATTCCTCATTACTACAACAGCTCAAGTGTTGTCTCAACTGGCCTGGTTCATCTTAACGGTGACCATCGGCGTGTTCCTATACCAGCTTGTGGTGATGCAGCTGATCTACTTCGTGTTCCTGAGGCGCAACCCGTACAAGTTCTACTGGGGCCTCTCGCACGCCATGTTGACGGCATCCGCTACGGCTTCGACGTGAGTTTGTATCAAACGCTGATATTAATTCTGGTTGTGGAGTCCTTACTAGAGCCCGATCTTGGCATCGAGTGAAGAATCTTCAGTAGATATTCTGCCTTTTTGTTTCTGCCAAAGTGAGGTCTACTAACTAACCTTAATATAAGTGATAAGAATATCGGCAACCCCAAGGTAGCTGGTTAATATCAGCTCGTCTGTCCTAAGGTAGACTGATCAATATCAGCTTAAGTCAAGCAAACTTTAGTCTAATCTTATTCTGATACTATCAACAGATAATCCAAGGTTAACTCTGCCAACAGAGCCGCCGCACTCCCGGTGACCTTCCGCAGCATGGAGGGCCCGCTGAAGATAGACCCACGCATCACACGCTTCGTGCTGCCCATCGGCTGCAATATAAACATGGACGGCACCGCGCTGTTCCTTACCACTGCGAGTCTCTTCGTCTGCCAGATGAATGAAATGCAACTAGGCTTCGCCCAGATAGCCGCCATTTTGTGAGTTGATCTTATTCCTCGTCTCTACTTACACAGCATCAGAGTTTATGTTGGTGCAAGTGTTCCCTCGATTTAAGTTCCAATCATCTCTGAATTTTTTAGATTAAATTTATTAAGCTTAAAGATTAATTCTAACATTTTTAGTTATCTTATTTATAGTTAGAGATATGTGTTTTCATCCTCTCAGATATTGTGTTACTAGTTGTAAAAGGAAAGTATTATTCATGTTCCACTCGTCCCTGATGATTCGTAGATCTGATAATTTATTAAAAAGCTTGAAATAATTTAAAATGATTGTTGATCTCGCTGAAGAAGTAGATTAAATAATGAAAAAGTAGTCATCAATAGATTGGTAAAATAGTTTTTGAGAAGGCATTTACGCTGGATACCGTGGGGTTTAATATTTTCGCGTCTATTCTCGGATGATGCGATGATAGGCTTGTGTCTTCCGATGATAGATTCTGCGTTATATCTGATGACTCTTAATGATGTGTGGGTAACGGACATAAGTTCGATATGGGATGCTTTGTACGACCATGGCCGTCTTTACTTGGGTGTACTTCTAGCATTCTAGCCATCGCCTATCTTGTTGGAGGTTTTACTCATTCTGTATAGAGGGTGTTTGTTACTTTGTGTACGTTGCGCGTGCGTAGGTTAACAGCGACGGCTGCGTCTCTGTCGTCAGCATCAGTGCCGTCCGCTGCCATGGTGCTGCTGCTGGTGGTGTTGGCGTCGGTGGACGCGCCCACACACGACGTCTCACTGCTTTTCGCCGTCGACTGGCTTGTGTAAGCGCTTCTTTAATTAAATTCCAACGTAAAACAAGAAATGTTATACATTTTACGTATGTATATATGTATCGTGTTTTATATTATGCAGTGGTAAGAGACTTAAAGTATCTTCTTTCGTTTTATTATCGTTGTCGTTTTTTGAACTTAAAAGAGAAAACGCGGCCATGGATGGTAAATGATGATCGCTCATAATACTTTGGTGCTAACAGATGTGGTATATAGCAAAAGAGTGGTAGCTAGCCAGGTTATTTGGAAAAAACAATATATTACACAAGGCCGCGAATCTTGACTCCTTGATGAATTCTGTGTTCCAAAGCCAACTAACCCCTGCGCCGGTTAGACTCTTAATAAGTAGTATACAATTTATATAATACATATCGTTTTCACCATCAGGGATCGAATTAGGACCACCAATAACATGCTGGGCGATTGCTACACAGCCGCTATTGTAGAGCACCTGTCGAAAAAGGAGCTGATGGCCTGTGACTCTGCTTTAGCAGTGAGTTTGTTTGTCTTTTTAAATTATTTGTTAATCTACGAAGAGTTAAGCCAAAGGCTCTTCATCTTATGATAAGAAGGCCCGTTGATGAGAATATTACGCTGACGTTTGATACACAAGAAGTTAAATATCGTTATCCGAGTAACTTCATAAGCTATAAAGATTTCCAAATCAGATCACGGTAAAGTTTGCATACTACTGTTTGGCGGCGGAAATAGGCGCTGCGGTGTCACCTAAGTAGACAGTTTCCGGCGATAAAGACTTACCGACAATGAAGTATTTCTCTAGCGCGTTGTAGCTTGCGAACTGTTATTTAACATAAACACTTTAAATAACATTATTCTCTACACAAAGCAGATTTAAAGTCTAAAATTAGATGATTGTGTGGATGTTAAATCAGTGAAAGCTGCGGAGTATCTGCATCCGTATTCTCCTAACATTAAATCCTCCTAATAGTCTCTGTGAATAAATAAATAGCTGTTCTATTCATAAATTAAAATAGTTTATCTAGTAAACTATATTAATTTAAAACACAAGTATATAAACAAAATATTGATTTAAGTAATAATCAATTTGGATTTTGGTTGCGTGAGAAAATAAAAACCAAAAAAATATATTACGTCTCTACGTCTGCCGTATAATGTGCATTATTTCGTGTTAATTTAAATAGGTATATATTTTTATATTACATACAGGTTCAGTTTTTTAAATATCAATATCGTTTATCTAATAAACTTTCAGGAACCAACCGAAGCCAACGGCTTGCTGCAGACCTCGAACACGGAGGTGGACCTGGAGACGATCACTCCGGGCGACAAATCCATAGCATCGGACGTCGTGATCATTGACATGCATTTATCGAAAAACCAAACTGCACCCAACGGCGTGTAGCGCGGGCACATGCATTCAAAATGTTATTTAGTATTTAGGTTCTCTATAAAGCATTTCATTTAGTTTTCAAAATGGTTCCCGTAACACGGTTTATATCGATTAGAAAAATTTGGACAACCTTTGTCGTAACAATTTTCTTTATCTTGAATTAACTCATTGGAAAATGAGGGTGATAAAGGTGAAGCGTTCTACAGCGTAGGTCAAGGCTTCGGATGCCAAGGGTTTGTGGTTGGAGGAGGATTTTTATTAAACTCTTCTTGTTAACTACCACCTACATGTTCTAAATCCGCATCATTTTCACCATCCACAGTCTCATCACCTAAAACTGTGTGAAGTTGAGGTTAAGTGTTAAGCTATTGTAGATGAAAAAATATCCTGTTAATTCAATAGTTACGTCAGTGGATTGAACTTTGCAATCAAAACTGTAGTCCATTGTTGAGTAAGTTTAGTCAGTAATTTAGGGAATTAATAATTTTGGTGTGCCTTATTTGATTTGTACTTGAGATCTGTTTAAAACTTGTATTCATTACGACAGTAAGATTTTTTTAATATTGACAAATTATAACCATTCCTTTGTCAATCCATTGTGCGGTAGTGGGGAAGAGAATATCGTTGGAGTCAGTTATGCCTAAATATTTTAACTGCAATTGTTAATCATCATCAGCAATACAATTTAATCTACTGCTGGACATGGAATTTTCCTTTTACGGGGTTTTTCTCATCCAGTTACTTTGCCTAGAAAGTGGCTCCATTTGATTGTAAAATCGTCATGTATTGCGATTGCCTGTACTAGTCGAACTATCTAAACTCTTTCTTGCTGTCAATATGTGACTTTAGCTTTAGAGTTTGGAGATGTCATTGTTTGTGTATCAATTTTAAATTTTACAATAATATCAAGATTTTATTGATCATTATAGTGTGATTACTTTATTGTTCTTTACATAAAGCTTCGTTTGATCCTTTGGGCTGAATATTAAGATGTTATGAAAGCATTGGGTTTATTTAACTATTTTTTTATATCTACGTGTTGTTAATTTTGACATAAATGTGTCCAAACATTCATTGCGACCAGGAATAGTAACTGGATGTTTGATGATAGCTTAAAAAACGTTTTAAAACTAAGCGGCTCACACTTTTTTTAGAAGTACATTATAAATGAATAAATGTTGATGATGATGATTCTAAATCTAAATTCTAAGTCAAGACCTAATAATTATACATAGTTTTAATATATGTTTATCAACAGAAATTACGATTTATTTTACCATATTGCTGGAACGCATTACTTTCATTATGTTTATTTTTAGATCTGCTTTGCTGCTGTGGAATTCTTTCATATTATATGGAATATGTTAAATTTGTTATTTTTACTTGGAAAATATTTGCTAACGTTTTCAAACCTTCATTTTAAGTAACAATATGAACAAGTTCTTTGATTTATTTTTCATATTTTAAAACTGCTAAAAAAAAATGTTTTTTTTTATGCTAGTTATTAACAATAAACTTTGGTTGGAACGTATTTGTGATGATCAAGAATGGCAAACCTTTTAGATAGATGGATATGACTTTTCATTAAATAATAGTTTTAGCTCATAGTTAACTATAGTTCGTAGTAAGATGGCAGTAAGAGGTAGGAAGTATGAGAAATCAGTGATTAATATTGTAATAGCGTTTCTGGGAAACATTCATATACCTGCATCGAATTATGACTGATCCCAGAAACAATACTTGTTATCACTGTATCACTATAACATTAAAAGGTAAAGAAACGCTTAAAAGTTATTGTAAGAGACAGCTGTGCCAAGTAGCAGGCGTATTATTTGTCTAGATATAGAATATTAAGAAATACTTCATCATTGAAATTTTATTGGTGTGCCTATTTAGAAATGAATATATATAAGAGCGTCTGTAGACTTAGATCCAACTGTGATATATAACATTTAACCGTTTGTATGTCCGTTTCCTGTAATGATTTGTATTAAATAAAACAATTCGAGAATGATTTTTGAGGTTTTATTACGTTTTTTAACACTGCAGCCAATCGTTGGAACTCGATATGCTTACAAACAATATATACACAACTACCATTTACATCAAATAGGTGTTTGAATCTGTAAAATTAAGGAATATTTTTGTAACAATCATATTACATTGTCCAATAAACAAAGCCTTTGAAGTAATGGAAATATTATTTTAGGAAAAAACTCGTATTTCAGTTTTATATGTACGTTGGAGCCATTCCATCAACGTTACTTTGGATAGGTAATATTTCATAAGTTAATTATTACCGAAAAGTTAGGTTAACTTAAAATTAAAGTATATCTGAGTACTATTTTGATATAAATAGTATTTTACACATGTTCAATACTAAGATGAAAATCACAGTAAAATAACATTTTCTATTATATACACACTTTAGGATTTTAAAGGCACGAGAAATTGACTTGAACGTCAGTTTTATTACATTATACAACAACAGGCTACTTTACATTCACATTATAATAAAATTTTAATCACTAAGAATACACTTATAGCTTAGAGTAAAGCTGTTTCGTTTGTTTGTCCTATAGTAAATTAACATGGCAGTCTTCATTTCATATCATACAAGGCACTAGAATTTATATACTAATATATTATGTACACCGTAACATTATAAACCCGAATGAAGACAATATTTACATTTACCGTAAAAATCGGTATAAAGCGCTTAAATATCACTTTGAGCATATTCAGGCAGTACGTTTCACTATTAACATGCACAAAATGACGTATAAAATACAATGTATCTAATCCGATCAGATCGGCAAACAATAAATATTACTATAGTTACCAATACTTACAGGCAAACCAGTCGACATGGGAGTATATGTACAGTCCATTAAATATAATATTGTCTAATCTCATAGTCTCATAGTCGAGTGCGGAGGTTTCCTGTTGGCAGGAGCGGGCGGAAGTCCAGGCCCTACTAAAGGAGACATTGAAGGGGACCGCGTGGCGAGCGGCGAGAGCGACGGAGAAAACGACGGGGACATGGCTGCGGCGGCCGAGAACCCTCCCGGGACGTCGTGACTTATCGGCGACCTGGGCAGCAGGTGCTGCGGTTGGCGGCAGGATAACGACGGAGCTGGACAACTCCGTGGCGCCACCGTCGTCAACAGGGGCGGCGGAACACTTTTACCACCGGATATTGAAGTCCCTTTGCTCTTAGCACTAGATGCGCCGCTGTTGCCACTCTGAAGTGAAACTGCGTCATCTTTCAAATGCGCTATCTCGGAGAAAACATGGGCCAATGGCTGATATCTAGGTCCCCAGTCGAGGAGATAATCCCAATTGTAACTACCGGTTAATTCCTCCTCTGAATGAACGATAGAGCTTAGACTTCCCGTCATAGATGGCCCAGCGGTGGGCACAGCAGTGTTCTCGCCTGGCGCACTCGGAAAAGCGCCCAAAGCCATCGCTCTATCAACAGCTGCACTCGCTTCATCTGCACTACTTGCCCGTTCACTACCGGTAACTTCATTTAACTTTGCATATATGAGGTTAGTGATATCATTCTCGTGGGCGCCGTCTTCGTCAAAAATATGCATTGAATCTATAGGACCGTGATGTAGCATAGTATCTTTGTTTCCAACATTTTCTGAACATCTTCTCGATGAAGTTGATGCTCCACCACCGGTACCTGTCTCAACTATACCAAGTCTTGCTAAATATTCTTGAGTATTATGTACTGACACGTCGGAGAGATTGTCATCATCCACTCCATTAGTCTGTCTGTGCATTCCTGAGTCTCTTTGTAGAGGTCCTTCATTTATCATTCTTATTTCTTCATCTTCTCCGTCCTCTCCATCTTCGGCAGACCCTCGACCGCTCGATCCCGACTGATCAGAACCAGATAATTCGGAGGTGGTGGCAGCTCCAGAATTAGAACTAGCGGTATGAGGACCATATGGTGGAATTTCATCGTACTTTGGCGGAGCAAACTGGTTAGCAGCATTTACTGGTCCTGTGTTTCTTATTGGGATCGTGTCAAATCCACTGGGATCGACGTAACTGTTTGTGGCACCAACTCCTTCAGAATTTAGACCTGGTTTATTTACTTTTTTATGTCTTTTGTTCTTCATGTGAAGAAACAAAAATGCAGCAGCAAATATAATTATTATAAAAATAAACGCAATAAGTAATCCTAATGCCCAATCGGATAGTCCGCTGCTTTGTGCGACAGAGGTGTCGTTTATGAGATTTGTGTGATCGGAAACAGCTGCTAATGGATCTAACAATATTTCTACTGCTGTCTTATTTGTTAACGAGCCCTGCCTTCCGGAGCTAGCAGTCACTACTAAACTTATCGACTTGTCAGAGCCAAATAAGCTTTGTACTGAATCAACTTTCTTCTTCAAAATTATTACCCCTGTAGTTCTATTTATTTTAAAATATGAATGCGAAGTAGACAATTGATAAACTATTCGGCCGTCAATACCTTTGTCTTTGTCTGTAGCAGTCGCCTGGCCAATCACATAGCCAATGGGTAAAGGACCCGATTTCGGAACACCGAAATTGTAAGTTTTCTGCGTAAATTGTGGATAAAATTCATCACGGCTTTCTATATCAATTCTTACTTTTACAACCGAGCTTTTGCCTCCTAAATCTGAGGCTTTGATTGAAAATTCATATTTATTTTTTTGCTCATAATCAAAAACGGCGTTGGAATTTAACAATCCTGAGAACGAATCTATTTGGAACATTTTCCACGAATCGTCATTTCTATTGAAATTCGATGGGCTTGGCACTATTGAATAATTCAATTTACCGTATTTGCCTTTATCTAAATCAGTGGCCCTTGCAGTAAATATAGAAGTTCCGACTCTTTCATTTTCACCAATCGTTTCAAAGTATTCGGAAACTGGAAATGTGGGTGCATTATCATTTTCGTCAAGCACGTCGACTTCGATATATGCAACGTTACATAAACATGGTGTACCTTGATCACAAGCAACTATTACTAATTTAAATTTAGGGTTTCCAGTGTCGTGGTCTAGAGTTTTATTTACCGTTAGAATACCTGTTGTTGGATGTATGTAGAACAAGTTTTCGTTATTACCAGAAGTGATGTTGTACACAATGGCAGAGTTGGGTGTACCAAAAAGGTCCGCGTCTGTCGCAGATACTTGAGTTAGTGTGTATCCAATTTTCACATTCTCGCTGACAGATATATCGAAATCAGTTAGTGAGAATACCGGTGCATTGTCATTAGCGTCCGCTACGGTTACAAATATGGTTATAGATGTTTTGTTTTGATTATACGATAAAACTTTTCCTTGTTCGACGGCGGCCAATCCCAATACATAGGATTCCTGTACTTCCCTGTCAAGTTTGTTAACTAATATGAGAGCACCTTCCATAGTAATATCGAAAGCGTCTCCCTCGTTCCCGGATATTATATGGAAGTCAAGATTGTATTTTTTTAGTACATCATTGATTCCACCGATTTGTAGCAGTGAAGTGCCTTTCTCAGTATCTTCATTGACGGTAATTCTGAAATTAAAAAAAAATATATCACTTTATATTTCACTTTACGAATGCTTTTAAATAAAGAAATATATAATAGAAAAGTTTGTAATTTCATTAATTAAGGGAAAATTTGTTAAGAAAAAATCAATAACTTAGTAGTTGATACTTTAACGTTATGCGCATTGGTACTTCGATACTTATTATCGTCACTAAGCATGTGCAAAATGAAATATAATAAGTCATATCGGTTTTATGGTTAACCTAGTATTTTGGTTACGGACGCAACGAGAGGAAATTATAGTCTCAAAATAACAAACATTAAGCTAATATAACATTATATTAGCACTATCTTAAATTTTTACAGCAATTCTTTACTAAAAGTAAAACATGCTTATCATCAAGTACACTCGTATCTTTATTTAAATAAAAATAAACAAACTATTTTAGTATGTACCTGTAAGTGTCCTGTCCAATAAAAGGTTTAATTTCTGATGAAGCACCAGTACTTATTCTTACAGACGCTACTGTACTTCGATTCGGCTTGCCCCGGTCTGTGGCCAACACCGCTAGCTGCGTGTCCCGTTGGTTACTCGGCAAAGCGCTGTAGTTGACGAACATTGCCCCGGTGGCCGCGTCTATGTAGTAGCCATCATTGGAATGAACGAACGAATAGGATACTTGACCATTTTCACCGCTGTCTTTGTCAGTGGCGCTAACTTTGCCGATTTCGTGTGTACCGGAACCTTCTGAAAGTAAGAAATTTCATAGTTTTTAATTATTGTATCTTTGTTATATGTCATGGTAGTCAAAAGTATTGCTACCTGTACGATAGAGTATGCCCACAATTGTACAAACATCACTAATTACTATTTGCATGGTGCTTAAACACGTGAAATGAATACTCTTATCACGCCAGTAAATTCAATTGCGGGTATTAACAGTGTTATCTTTGAACATTACGAAATGTCTGACACAAGCAAGAAACGAAATGTTTAAATAATTTAATGCTAAATAAACATTCTCTTTTAACATACTGCAAAATTAATTCATTAAGAAGGTTTTTTTTATTATAAAAATAATTCATTTATAAATAGTTAAATATTAACAGCACTTTAAGTTTCGGCTACTCTTTACCTTGTAATCGTTTTTCGATTACCCTCCGATAAAGTTCTGATAGAACCATAGACAAGGCAAGTATAATATAAAAAGTCTCATTAAAACCGATGTATACAATTTCAGGTCATATTTTTAAAATTATTTTCTAAAGTTTTACAAGTAACATCAATGATTAAATGAAACGATGATTAATAAAAGATGTCTTAATCTGATTCAAATCATTCATAATCATGAGGAGTATTTTTCAAATTAAAGTTCAGTACTTAAAAAACTAATCTGGTACAGTAACAATTCATAGTTTTTATTTATATTCACTGACAAAAGCTTAAGAAGAATAAATACAAAAAAACAGTACATAATTCAACTAAAATGTTGAGAACTAACCTGGCAACACTTTATTGTAGGATATTTCATCAAAAATAGGACTGTTGTCATTAACATCAGTAACTTTGATTGTAAGCGTGGTCTTAGCCAAGTGCTCCGAGTCCGAGGCAGTGATGTTC
>DWHS01000070.1:0-12003 GCA_018247935.1 Trogonoptera brookiana
CCTTGAGACAATGTAATGTATTTAAAACTATTTTTTTCGAGGACATATTTAAATATTACAAGTTTACAATATGCCTTAACAGAAAGAGAACAAATCACGTAATGCGACAAATGTAGTCTTGTTTTTGCCGTATTATAACTATGTTATGAATTTGTTAAGGTCACCTAGATTTGATACTTTACATACCCCAATGTGGGATTTTTCCATTATCTTGACAAAATCTTTTTAGTATTACGTTCTTTGTAAAGTTTACACTTACATTATGTATAGATAAAACTCATAACATAAACACTGCATGTACAGCAAACCTATTGTTCTCTTTAGAACACCTCACAGAGTGACGTTCGTCACCAAAGATTTAAATCATTTCAACGCATTGCAACGCGCTACGCTTATATTAAAATCACACCTAAATATTAGTTTTAATTACTTTCACAAACAAAAATTATAAAAAAATGCACATATATTTCATCGGTGGGTATAGACTACGCCTATTACGCCACTTTGATGCATATTTTAGTGAAAACGAAAGTCTGTAATCGTAACTAGTTCATCGTGTTGTTTCCATCACGGTACTTATAAAAACTAGACTTTTAAATCAATTGTCTGTGTTTTATACAGCCGAATAAATAAATTGTCTACTTTACACTTTCACTGATATCACCAAGAAACTAAATGCTTGGATAAATAAATTCATTCATTACTATAAATGAACAAAGAAAATGGATTAAAGGAATAAACCACATTCGAATGTAAAAATATGCAATCGAAAGCTGAGTTTTCAAACTCAACAAAATACTGACCACTTTAAACCTTTTCCTGATTTGTATCACAATAAAAACTATGGACTATAACTCAATTACCAGTAACAAGACATTCGATGTTAATAGTGTATTTATCTCTTTAATTTACTTTTTCTGTTACTTATTGACCATTTATCAGGATGCAGAAACTTCTGAGTATGTCTACACATCTTTATGTTACTCTTTACCCCCTTAAGAAGCAGGGTATCGTTTGAAGACTTCCTCACAGACAACGAAATAGAACGGGCTTAAAGCTGGCGATGTGGTGACATTCGTCGTCTATGTGCACCAGCAAGACCCAGCTACTTTGTCCTCAACTCGTACCTGAAGTACCAGGAGCCAGGAGTTCACGTGCAATTTAAACAATATCAATGTGTAGAGTATATTTGGTGTTATCGTAAATGATTCTGGTGGTATTTTTCTATTACTGGAGACCGTCTGGGCAGGAATCATAACAGCTCCTATTTCTACCACCAAAAAGAAGTGTGTAAACATTAGTGTGTTCCAGTTTGAAGGGCGTTGTAGCTAGTGAAATTATTGGGTAATGAGACTAAACATCTGTCGAAGCGACCACAATGTGATGCTGTGTATATCATCTTAACTAGCGCCACGTTTTTATGGGCAGGCGTACTACTTTCCACCAGCTGAACGTCTCCCTCGTCTCGTCGGTTTGTAGAGTAACAAAAATATTAAAACTTTGCTATTTCAGACAAAGCATCATTGTCATAAAAGTGTATTCATTTTGATACCGTCTCTCCTATTAGAAGAAAAGGTTGCTTTATTTTTATTTGTTTCACGTAACAAAAATGTCTCAAAATTGATTTTGATTATGCTAACGAATAGGTTGTTACGTAAAAAATAATTTATGTCGGATAGAGCTCGGCAACATGCCATATTTGAATCGCGGCAACATGTTCAGTTTTTGTACTCTTATAGCTCATTGATTGCAGGCCGTCTCAGTGTTTTGTATGTGATCGTAGCCCGTGACGCGGCTCTTTCTCATGTCACAATAAACAGGCTAGGGTTTATTCACAACTCTTTAACAATACTATTTCCTGTTACATCTACTTATATGATGAACTGTTCACTGTTAAAATTATCAAAACATATTTGATTTAAGATATAATAACAATGTATTATATTGTTGTAATATGATTAAAATAAATGTGAAAATAAACACGCGAATAACAAGCTCGTTTTGAAACTTTATTCATGTAAATTTGCAGATATAATTAATACAAATTATGGTCATGTAAACCGGGATCTATAGTAAATAATATGTATTAATCGGTTAAGAGGTCCCTCTCAAATACTGCCTCAAATTCTGTCGACTCCAGCCATTGTTAAATTTAGATTAATCATTGAAATATAAAAAGGCAGTCTCGGAAATGTGGCGTTACAAATACTGTCTTATTTCTAAGTTTACATTATGAGATTTTTATTGTGATAGTGATAAAACACAAAACTTAAACTATGTGAACATACCTACTACCTGAGTGGGCTACAGTACTCATGCATGACTTTTTAGGTTTCTCACATTCTAGGTGGCTTTAGGTGCAGAGCTATATCAACTAATAAGTCCTAAAGATTAATGTGATAAACCCTATATTGTCTATATGTCATCATACATCACAATTTTCACTAAAGCTATCTGTACAGTATGAGTAATTTAGGGTGTTTTATTTAAATGCCAATCTATTACCACCTACATGATGCCAGTTTGTTGAGCAGCTAGTGTATTATATACATTGCTACTATAAAATGGGAGTCTATTTATTTAACCGCCAGCATCATTTGAATGGTTCCACATAACTATTTATGAAATTGAGGATTGCTAATAAAACAATCTAGGTAAAAATTAAACTATTCACAAACAAATCCATAAATAAACTTTGTTTAAAATCATAGAACATTCAAATACTTAGTACGTTGACACTACCGATTTCATGAATGTGTATCATTCACAACAGAGAGCAGTAACAGTTATTCTTCAGACTCTTTTTGTTCTGGTTGGGTCTTCTTCAACCAAGGGTGCTGAAGGCACTCATATGCGGTTGCTCGCCGATTGGGATCAAAATCTAACATAGGCTTCAAGAAATCTGCAAACTCCTCTGCTTCCTTTTGACTCCATTCATATTTATCAGTTAGTACAGATACTAAACCCCATGGTTTCAACCCTGTTATATTTCTCAACTCACCCTTTTTATTGAAGAATACCTTGGAGTATTTACCAGAAGCTGCAATACGTTTTGGAATATCACCAAGCAATTCTATAATATGTGCTAGATGGTCTTCATCTCTGCTGTATCCATCACCAGAATGAGGTTCAAACAGATAGTCACCAGTAGCTAGCTCAAAAGCCATACATGCAGTGCTCCATATATCTGCTGATGTTCCATAACCAGCACTTAATAGCACTTCTAATGATCGATACTGCCTTGTTTGTATATCCTCAGTAAAATGTCGATGAACCCAGCAAGCATTACCAAGATCTGCAATTTTTACTTCAATATCACACACATCAAAAGCTGGATCTGGCATTTTGTCAAGCACTTTGCCTCTTGATTGAGAATTAAAAGACGGTGGAGTGTCAGTCAGTTCCCCTTCAGACATTGGTGTTCCTGGATCATCACCACAGTGGTACTGCTTATTTCTTAATTGTACTGCATCAGGATCTGTTTCAAATGCCTCATCCTCAACTTGTTGTAAGTCAGTACAACCATTAATATTAGAATCATTTTCAGACCTAGTTGTTTCAATAACACTTGCCTCTTCAGGTGTTTGTGGTGAATCATCAATATCTTGAGACATTGGGGCTGACTCACTGTTATTCTCAAGCTTCTTTTGCTCTTCCATTTCCTCTATTTGTTCCATCTGCTTTTTAAGAAGCATAGATTGCCGTTTTGCTTTTTTCTTTAATTTTTTTTTCTTGTTTCTGCTCATTTTTGCAGTGACTACAGGTTCTTGGAACTCTTTTGGAGCTGTACTAATGAGGGAATGTGGCAGCCTCAGCCCTAGGGAATGTAGCTCCGTTGCTTCTGCTGCTAACTTACGAATATATGTTTCATCAACACAGACCAAAACATTTTCAGGTTTTATATCAGTGTGAATAATTTTGCATTTAGTATGCAAATAGTCCAAGCCTTCCAAAACTTGTCTTATAATTGTTTTAACATTGTCTCGAGGAATTCCTCTATAGTTAGATTTGAGTATCAATTTTAGCAAGTGATGTCCCAGAACCTCAAAGACCATACAAACATGGGTCCCATTCACACCTGTTATTTTAAAATCATTAAGCAATTGAACCGTCTTATTCCTTTTAGGATCGGTAGGATCACTGTCTCGAACAGCTTTTAAAATTTTAATTTCATCTAGTGCAGTTTCTGTGAAATGGGGCGCTGATTTCACAACTTTAAGTGCTACGAAACGCTTGTCTTCAAGATCCCAACATAACCACACGGTAGAAAAATGACCCCAGCCTAATTTTCTAGTGACGTGGTAGCGATTCAGGAATAGATCCCCTATTTTGACAGGATGGTATCCACCCTTACAATAATCAGCACTATCTTCCTGCTCTTCGTCGTCACTAGCGTACTGTTCATCTTCATCCTCTTCGATGGTTTCATTTGAGGAACTATGTGTTGGTTCTAGTCGATTTTGATTTTGATTGCGCAGCCCATTTCCTTGTGCACCAGCGCCGTGCTCCTCCTCACGGTTTTTCTTTTTTCCAAGTTTATGCCGTTTCTTTTTCGCCTGAATGGCGAGTACCCTTCTATTAACGTCTGATTTAGAACTCATTTAGTAAATTAAAACACTTTCAACACCTTCCAAGATATGAAAATTTATCTTTTCATCTCAACCTTTTTGTTTGAGTATGGCGGCCGGTTGCAGACAGAACAAAATGCGCTCGAACAAGAACTTTTAGGGTTGCCATTCACAATATTGTGAACGTATGTGTACCAACGACAATGCCAAAAATATGAAAATCCTCCATATATACATTTTTAAGATAAATGTAGATTGTTTTAAATAAGTAGTTAAATTGTTTTTTTTTATTGTTTATTTTATACTTATGAAACTTAAACATTAATATGCTTGCACATTGAAGAAACCAAGTTTAGAAAGTAAGCTACTTGGAATTCATTTATCAATTTTTGTTACAGTTTGCAGCATTGAATGAATTTTTTTCGTGACCTGTTTCATTGGAAAACCAAAAAATCAACAGAACTTATAAAATAATTTATGAATTAATAAACTATAGTCAATTTATTATTTTTATTAAATATAACATTCGTGTAATCATAAAACATAAATAAATCTATTTATTTTCATTTACATTTATTTGCTTCTGAGTATCTACTTCTTTTGGTTTGCATGATTTGAGTCTAATGGGTAATAAAACTAATCCCCCTAAAGCTATAAATATTCCTGCAACATAAAAAGCAAAAGTATACCCCATAGTGCTTTGAATAACACTCGCAACGGGAGTGCTCAGTAAACTTCCCAAGCCATGAAATAATATTAACATTCCTGTAGCATTTGTTAATTTCTCTAAACCATATAACGAAACTAAAACCATACTTCTTAAACAAGCTGTACTTGCTATACAAAATCCAAAAATAAAGCAATAACAATATTGGTAATATAAGTTAAATGATAAACCTGATGCAATTGTTCCTAAACCTGCAATTATACATGTTAATGAGTACATATACAGTGGATCAACTTTGCAAGCCATAATACCCAAGACTATCCTGCCTAATGCATTTGAAAATCCTATTGCACTTACGAATAACGTACAATGGTATGGATCAACACCAGCATCTAAGTTCCGACCTTGAATAAAAACATATGGTACTAAGAAACCAACATAAATAAAAAATGCGGCTGAGCATAATAAGAGAAATGAACTTTGTCTTAATAAATTCGGATCCATCATTGTTGCTAAAACACGTCTTGCCGCAGTTGTAAACACACCCCGACGCTCTTGCATATCGGCAGTTGTAGCGGCTCTTGATACAGCTAGTTGATACTCTAATCCGGTTTTAGTTTCTGCCGAAGTGTCCATCATACTTTTTTGATATATAGGCAATTTTTCGATTTTTCCATCATAGAATGCATCATCCCGATACATTGGACGAGACTGAGGTACATGTTCTTCCCAATTAAATAACCTTGCCCAAAAACTTTGTTTTTTCTCAGGTTTTTCCAAATCTTCTGCAATTTCAGCATTCGCACTGTGTATGTGATCTTTTATGTTACTTCTAGAAATAATATCCTTGATTTGTTTCATTTGCTGTCGACTCATAGCAGTTTGGGGACCATGAGTCATTAAGGTAAGTTTTGACACCGGGGCATTAGATGGACCTGGTTGACCGGTCGGGGTTGTGGCACCTTCTTCAACTATAGCAGCCGCTGTAGGAAAGTTGTAATTAGAAACAGCACTGAAGAGACGTTCTGTTTTGGTTGGCACTAAATTATCAGCTTTAGTAGATGAAGCAGCCAAGCGTAAACCAGCAGCTGATAAACTCGGCAGGTAAGTAACTGTTCGAGTGGGATCTTCGGTTGTCTTCATAACAGTCAAAGAAAGTAGAGGGCGGAATGTCATACCAACGAAATATATTAAACCAAAAAGTCCAGAATGTAATAATGTTGTGTTACGCCAACCAGACAAATTAATTAAATAAGTATTTACAGGGAACATAATCATTACACCGATGCTAGATCCACATGTTGATATTGCCATAGCAATTGGCCGAAGTTTTTCAAAATAAAATCCTACAATTAATCCCGACGATAAATTAATCATACAGTAACCGATTCCAGCCATAGCGCCATAAAATATGCACACAGTAGCGTAATCCGTCGTAAAATAAGCAGCAAAAAGAGAAAAAGAACAAATAACAGATCCAGACATGACACACGACCGAAATCCAAATCGATTTATATAAGCGGAAGCAAATGGTCCTCCTATGAAATATAATGCAATTGCTATTGAATTTATGAGTGCAATGAGAGATTCTGGCTCGTTTAGATCAGTACTCATATCTTTAAGGAAACTGCCAAAAGTAAACGACGCTCCATCAAGGATAAATATACTAATAAAAGATGCTGCCACCACTACCCATCCCCATCCTCCTTCTCGAGGAATTGTTATCTGAGCTGTGATTTCTGTTTCTTCTCCTCCTGGTAAATTGTCTGGTCTACTAATAACTCTGCTTGGTATAACCAAAATGTTTTTTTTAGTTTCGTTTTTGGCCGTTGCTCCTTTAGGCATTATATTATGTAATGTATAATTCTGCTTGACTAATAATGTTGATTATGATTTAATGTAATATTTTATGAAAGCGACAAATCATGTTTTATTAAAAAAACATTTCACTTTCTCCAAAATAATTTCTTTATTTCTATTTTTTTCATACATAAACATACTTCTATTTTTCTGTCTATATAATGCTCCATGACTATTTATTTGTCAAAATAAAGTACCTATGATTATTTTTAATGCAGAATAAAAAAGTTCTTAAAATATAAGTGTAATGAAAATTAAATACATCAGATAATTCTATTCTTTTTATAGAATAGACTAAAAACAACGTGCAGACTTCCAATTTATCTCGGAGATGTAAATATATGTTTTTTTTCAAATTCTGTAAAATTTTAATGTTAATGTTCTTTAACTATAGTTACCATCACCGCCCATTAGTTAAGAGAAACTTTAATAAATACCGAGATTCTAGAAAAAACTTACCTTTGTACATTTTATTTTATTATAAAAGTTAACAGAAAAGTAACTTTATTTTTGTCGAGTATGACATTAAATTATGTGTAAAAACTGCACAAATTTTTTTTTTTTGGGAAATGACCATTTGAATTCAATAAAAGCTTCTGAACATTATTTAAATTACATACAAGCTATGTCCGTGAATAGATGAACAGTGGCCAAATTCATGAGTGGATAGCAAAAACGGTTTTGAGGCTTTCATTTCTGTCTATGGTTTAAAACGAGTTATTTTGGAGGGAACACTTCAATAGTTAGTTGTAATAAGAAATATATGTTTTATATTAAGATACAATCATGGCGCAAACAACTATAACCACGTTTTTTAATAGTAGAAAAAGGCCCGCCGCGGAAGATCTTGCAAACTCAAAGAATAAAATAGCACACATCGAACGTATTTCAGATACCTCAGCTCTATGTAGACGTAAGATTTCTGTTGTAAAACGAAACGAAGGCTCCATTAATGACTTAAAACTAAAAGTTTCATCCATAATACATTCAAAGCCGGACATACATGAAGTAAGCGAGCAGAAATTATCCATTACAGATGACCTACCCAAAACAACGAAACAAACTGAAATTTTCGCCAAGAAAATCAACGCTTCTAACGTTGTTAAACCTTCTGTGTCTTCAAAATTAGCTTCGACCTCTTCAGCTCGTAAGGAACTAAGTTTAGGGGACATTAGAAAAAAATTAGCTGGCAGTTCTAGGTTAGCAGAATTAAAAGCCACTGCAGATCGTCTGAGTAAAGGTATAGAGCAACTTCGAGAGAACAGTAAGAAGCCTAATTTAAAAGGATTTAAATCTTTCGATGTGGATGTACCAATAAGGTCAGTTGTTAATAGTATCACATTCATAATTCAAGAACTTTCTTACCTTATAGAATCAACAAAGATTATAATAAGAATTTCTATTTTTAAATCTAATAATCTAGTAATTATAAAAAAAAATCATATATTGTGAACTTTAGTTTCACATATGTTTTTTATGAAATGCTTATTTATTTTTTAATAAAATCATTACATTTAAAAAAATATATATTCTTTTTCATGCCAACAATGTTCACATAAAATTGTTTATTTTTCTTAACTTTTTGGTATATCATTTACATTGACCATTTCATTACAAATTGCAGAACTTCAAAAACTTTGAAAAAATCACCTTATCATTATCATATAAACAGTGTACTATTAAATATTTCAGACAAAAACTAGTATGCATTATCATTCTCTTATCAAACGAACCTTTTCAGTATTTACTTTATAGAATCTTGATACCAAATTATTTTGAGTCTAATATGAAACAATCACAAATCAAAATATCTTATTTTACTTATATTAAAATTCTGCCTTAATTTCAGTCCAAGTAAAATTCGAAGTATTCCACCAGTCCATGAGAAGGAAATAGAGACAAGTGACCAACTGCAGAGACCTTTTATTTCACCAAGAAAAGTAATTGTCAGCCCAGTTAAAAGTCCAAACAAGGTAATTAAAAAAATCAAAATCATGAAGTATATTTAGATAAATTCTTAAACAGTTACAAAATGGAAACAAATTTTATGGAAATAGATAGTAGTAGTTTGATCATCATCATTTCAACCAATGGATGTCCGCTGCTGGACATAGGCGGTTTAGAGTAGTAGTTTAATGCACATAAAATGTTAACTGATTTTTTAATTTGACATATTTAAATCCTTACTATTTAATTAACACACCATAAATTATAAAAAAATAAAAAATAAATACACATTTATATGAATCAATTTCAATCAATTTTGTTGTTACACTAATTATTTTTATTATTGAACTAGCCCATGTTATTTTATATATCTATATCTGTGTCTTCCAGAGAATACATTATGATTTCTTGCTTTTCTTTGGTGTTTATTTATAATAAACAGATTTTGTATATCTAGTATAACTATTCTGTTAACATTTTTTAATAATACAGACTATGACTTTATTTATATGGATATAGATGACAATTTAAATTTGTTTGCAGGTGCCAGCTTATATTAGACATGCAGCACTAGTGACATCGAGTGGCCTAAACTTACCCCACCATTATAGATACCTTGCAGAACTCTTCAGGAGTATGGAAACAGTGGTGGCATTGTTGTACAATAGAAATGAAAAAATTACATACAACAAACTTAAACCTTCAATTCAAGAAATGCTCAAGAAAACATTCACAGAGAAGCATTTAGCACAGATCAAGCATTTAGTACCTGATTTCTATCATTTTGACATCCAAAAAATTAAGAACTTTAGCACTTCTTCTCAAAAGGAAGCTTATGAATTAGTAATATCACCAAACTTTCCTAATGATATCAAGAATATGAACCCGAGTGTCCTTTTAGAAAGGCGTAGATATTTTTATGACACATTGCTTCAACAGGTGAAGAAACATCATGCACAATATTTATCAACATTGGATCCTCCAATGGTTATACCCGATGACAAATTAGTTCGCTGGCATCCAGAATTTGAAATTGAGAAAGTACCTGATATTGATTGTGCAAAATTGCCAGAGATGCCAAATGTGGAAAAATTGTCCACAGCTCAAGACGTTCTAGCCAAAGCACGTGAACTGTTTAAATGCAATACAAAAATGGAGAGGGCATTAGAAAGATTAACACAAGCGAAAGCTCAAAAAGCAACTATTACTTCAGAAGAAGAAACTATCACTAGTACAGAAGACAACAATAAAACAGTAAATACATCATCGATTTCAACCCAAACAAAACTTCCGCCTACTCCGGCTATTCTTAACCCTGCTCTTTTGAATTTACCAACAGCCTTATTGGAGAAGGTTAAGGCTAAGCAAGCTGCTAAAGCTTTAGAAGCTATGATGAAAACATCTGAGAACGATGAAAAGTACTTCATATATAGCCGCTTACCAGACCTCGCGAGAACTTTGAGGAATATTTTTGTAACTGAGAGGAAAAATGTATTAGCATTAAATATTGTATTATCTAAACTGGACAGTAGTTTTAAAGCAAATGTCTCTGCTGCAGATCTACGGAGAGACATTAAATTGCTTACAGATGAAGTACCCGAATGGGTCAAGTTACACGAAATAAGAAACACTACTTATCTCAAGTTGGATAAGAGCTGCGGCTTAAACAATATAATTTCCAAATTGGAAACCACTGCTGCAAAATATAAAAATAATTGATATTTATTATAATTAAGTAATATAAGACACCTATTATACAAATCTGAGGATAAATAACGTTAATAGATTTATCCACCATCGCTGGTTATTACAAAGATTCCATCAGTGTGGAGATCGTTGGAAAAGATCCATATTCAGCAGTGGACACTTATCCAACTGATGATTATAAAGTTACCTAAATCAATAATTTCCATTTTGACTTTCTTTAGTTTCAGTTAATTTTGACATATCACTGTTAGTCTAATCATTATATCACGATAAAGACATGTTTCACAATTTAAATTACTTACTATTTTTGAATTATAATTTCCTCTGTAACTTTGTTCAGATGATTTTGACATTATCGTAAGAGTCTATTATGTTATATTTATTCTTGTCTAGTTCTTATTAGGTTTCCTATATTTTCATGAGATTTTTTTGTATAGAATTAAGTAATACTTTAAGATTTAGTTACTAAAAAACAAATTAGGAAGACCTATAGTTTACGATGACAATAATCATGCTATGATTAAATAGTTATTTATTACTATAACATAGTTTTACACGACTTCAACATGTACAATCAACATAAGGAGTGTTTTTTCTATAAAAAAAAATAAAACGTTTTCGCAATAAAAAAAAATTTCAAGTTTTTATTTTCGTAATTGAACCATTTTTTTTTATTCAACCAACACATCGTAGTCGGGAACCACTCCGAGTCTATAACTGTCGTAAACTTGCAATAGTATTTCTTTGGGAATTAAATAACGTCGCACCGATGGATCTTGCAACATTTTGCTGATATATTCGTTCTGAAAATTGAAGAAATGTATTACGTTGCAATAGCGTTTTTGAAAGTCGTTATACCAGGCGGAAATCACTACCGAGACTATTACATTTTATTTACATCTTATTTCACAAGACAGCGAGCACAATTTGTTGTAGTGTATATAATCCTAACTAGCGCCACGTTGTAACAAGCATGTATAACTTACTTTCAGATGAACGGTTCGTTCATCTCGTCGGTTAATCGAATAAAAATGTGGGAGATATAAAACCTCGTAGAAAAAAACCTCTTCATAATTACATCACAGCTGCCTGGCTAACTACCACTCTCATATTATAAATGCCATAACAGCATTACTATGTTTCGGTTTAAAACATATAAATTCCGGAATAATGTAAGCCAGCACTCTTCACCATCCACAGCGTCATTTGTACTTAACACAACAACAAATTGTGACCAAATATTAGTATATGTGC
>DWHS01000071.1:0-11938 GCA_018247935.1 Trogonoptera brookiana
ATAAAAAATAATATAATAAAATTTAAAAATGACTATCATCATCCTCACCATCATCGTAATATTAGCCGAAAGAAATACACAGTCATAAGCTTAATGCATAGATTTCTACAACGATCGGCTATGCGTTGACCGCATCTTGCGGTTTCCACAAAAACGTATAACAGGCTTTTTTTTTTTTTCATAGGCTAGTGCTTGACTATAAACAAGGTGATTACAAATATGAAAGTATGGAAAATATCTTAAAATTTTTATTTGTTAATGTCTCTTTTTAGTAATCTTTTAAATTTTTATTGTAGAATATCTATCAAACATTTAATTTTATTGCATTGGTCCCCAGGATGCAGTATCTTACAACATGTCCTATAATATGGAGGTTCTTTTTCGATTCCAGTGCAACACATTGTGGACAATGGATGGTGGTAGAGGTTTTTCAAATCACTGTGTTCTGTCTGTCTATTAACATATGTGGACATACATATTTTAGGAAAAGCGTTTCATCATCTGCAGTCTCATTGTTACTTAACACTGTGTAAAATTGATCTCCAGTTTTGACACAGGAAAAAAAATATGTTATGATACCAGATTAACATACATCACTAAGTTCTTAAGATCTGCAGAGTATGTCCTGGATACTAAGTCCATGGAGGCTGATAAGTTGTCACAGTGTATGGTACGGCAGGCCAGTACAAGAGCTAGACGGCCTAGAGCTGTCAAATCATCTTGCTGGGCCTGTAAAATACAAAGAAGTGTTGAATGTATAAAATGTAAAAAGCCGTCCTTGTAAGCGAAGACTTTGAGCTCCATTAATGGAGCTCAGAATCTTCGCTTACAAGGACTGAGTCCTTTAATCCACCATGTTAGCCATGGGTGGGCTGGCGAATATATGTTTACGAAAGTTGTTTTTCTTGGAACTTGTCAGTTTCCTTCTGGATCTTATCCTCTACTGGAAGCTCAAGTTCAGTCAGGAACATACAGAATGTTGTACTGCCTTACCAAATAACTTCTTGGCGTTTAATGAACACATTAAAAACTATGCTCATATTAGTATTTATAAAAAAAATCATAGCATAGACAGAATATTAGTATGTAACACTTTATGCATACCAAATTTTTATAGCAGAAAAATTTAGGGTTATACTAAAAAATATTAGATTCTTTCATGATGTTTAATATAATCATCATGAGGTGTGCTTTCTATAAATTAATGTGAAGTGGTGAAATTGAGAACAATATTCTGAACTTCAAGCAATTCCTCTTAGTTGATGTATTAAAAATAAATAAATAAAGTATCAAAGCCCAGTTCTACTTCTTTATCTTATTAAACCAATCCCCTTATGCTGTCTATCAGATATTACGGAAATTTGGCATTTTGGGCTCCTAGGAAACTCAAAGAGATACTCCTTGCATATATCCTTTTTTAAATATTAGATATAATTCATAAAAAAAATGGTGTCATAAATAATATTGAAATATTTATAAATATTAGGTGTAATATTTAAAGAGAAACAAAAGAAAAAACAAAGTAAGGCTATGGGTACAATCCTTAAAAGTCTTAATGGGAAAGTATTTTTAGTGAACAAGTTAATTGTTACTGGTAGTATGTCTCCTAGGGGACATCGTTGATTAAAAAAACATTTATCAATTTTTAAGCTTGTGTATGGATAGTCACCCTTTTAAGGCAATTTAAGGCCGACAGTTTTTTGGTTTAACTTTATTTACCTGTGTGATATCATTAGAATTGGGATGCAGGGCATCAGCAGCACCGCACCAGGCGATGCGTACACGACATCCGATCATAACCACCTTCGTTATGTCCATAGTCCTTGCAATGATAAGATTTTTAATTGTATTTAAATCATAAACAAAATATGTCAAAATTCAATGCAATTTTTTTGTTTATCATGGCAATAAAGCATCTGTATGTCAGTCATTGTACTGCATCGACACTTCAAGGATAATTTCAAAAATCAATATAATTTTATAAAACAAACCTTCATTAAAGTGGTATTTATATATCAACCAATTTATAACTTAATATAATAATAAAAAATATACTTTAGATTCCGAATTGATTGATTTATTCAAGACCTAAACATATAAAAATATATCTTTTACACAATGATGTTGACTTGGTAGTTACAGAAACTAGTTTTTACTGATGGTAAGTCTTTGTAATCAGAGACTATGTATGTGTCAATTCCTAATATTAGTATGCAAACATTTATATGCTTTCGAGACAATATCTTATGCACTAATGCAAAGAGAACAATGTACAGCAGTGTTTATCATTCTAACTAGCGCCAAATTATTATGGGCGGACATATCATTTACAATCAGGTGAATGTTGCATATGTCTCGTCCCTTCAATAACAAAAAAAACTACAACAAGAATGAATTTAATATGAACCTGCAAGCTAGGCCGGCAGTATGAATAGCGCGTAGAGCTGCTGTCAATTGAACAAGAAGGCTCCATAACACTGCCTCTGGAAGCAGGGCACCACTCGCCACCGCTCGTAACATTGTATTTTTCTGAGGACCATATAGCCATTCATGTTATAAACTACTGCACCATAGAGACCATAATAAATACTGAACTTCCCTATATCATCGCATAATAATACCAGTCTTAGGAACTCTCGGATCCAAATTGATAATGAATGATGGCTGGAATGAGGTGATAACACTTGCAATCCATGTGAAGGGTCATAGTGGGAGACTTTCAATATTAGGAAAACAGACAGGTATAAATAAAATATCCAATCTATTACAAACATTGTTTACAAGAAACCAATAGTGATTGGTAATTCAAGGGGTCAAGTACGTTTTATTTACTTTGTGAGATATAATCGAATTAATTGTAATTCTTTTTTGCATCAATATCATTATGATGCACCTTCTATTGTCAACTGCTGAAAATAGGTCTTTTCTAAGGCTTTCCTCTAGTTTTTACTCCTACTTCCAACAATTCCCTGTGATCTGTACCAGGTCTTTCATAGGCTTGATGGTTGTTGCGGCCTAGTACTTTTTTGACTCTGTTATTATTGTTGAAGTATTACCTGATGTGTGTATGGGCGGGGCGCGTCTGGATCGGACGAAAATGGATCGAGAAAAGCACCGTTTGCTTCCGAAAGATTCCCTGTAGCAGTACCCGACAGGTATTTGCTCATTAGTGTCACGCAGGCCGGGTGATAGTCGTAAACTAATATCAAAGCTGTAAAGAAAAGATATGTGTTTAATATTTATAATGTTTAACCTAAAGGTAATAAACATAGATGGAGATTATAAAGTATTCATGACTCACTATAAAAAATTGGGGTCATGGATCATTACATGCTACTAAATTATTTTGTATATCATCATCATTATTTCAATTGATGGACGACCACTGCTGGACATAGGCCTCTTGTAATTTGTTGTATATAACCTCATCACTTTATCATTATAAAATAATCTCATTTACCAACCGTCAATTAGCGAACATTGTAGATAAATCGTCGTGACTATGGTTGTCAGAGAATATACAGTAATAACACTTTATGCATTAATAAGATATGAAAATACTTTGCTCTTGCTTTCAAACACATTGTAAAATATTGCTGTTCACCTTTTTTTATTCAACTAAACGATGAGACAAGCGAGACGTTCAATTGACGGTAGAGATACACTTGCCCATAATAATGTGGCGCTAGTTAGGATGATATATACTACATCAAATTGTGCTCGTCCCCTTGAAACGCAAGATGTTAAGTCTTGTCATTCCAGTCGACCTACCACTAGTAAACTTACTTATTGTTATTGCTTATGGTATAAGAATTTAATATATTTATAAGAAAACTATTTACAATGATCTCCAAAGGCCTGTGTGGTAAAACATTCCTGCAAACGGACAATGTTAGGGTGGTCAATTTGTTTCCACATGTCCATACGGTTAGTTAGCATGGATGAGTAAGCGTGTAGGCGGCGCAAGACAAAAGGCTCGCCGCTCTGACGATGCGATGCACGGTACGTTGAAGTCAATGAGTGTGGCCCACATGTCTCTAATGGCACCAGGTCAGCATACATTTCCACATTCTCGGGAAGTTCTGCAATTATGTTAAAAACTACATTAATAAATAATCTTTATTAAATTATTCACCACTCTTTATTATCTATAACGGGTTAACATTTCCTTGTTTTCACGTGTTATTCAATGAAAATTGGGCTATGGATAGTAACTGCTCGCACAGAATATTTTAATTCTCGCATTGACCTGTAGCTCCTGCTCTACATAACTCGTTAAATCCTAAGTATCATAAGAAACTATGATAAATTTCGGAGAAAAAAGTCAAGTATTGAAAAAAAAATGATTATGACCTACATGAGAGCCGAGCCATCAGTGAAACAGATGTCTTAGAGTTGAATTCGCATTAAAGCAAACACATTACGGGACACCTCCTGACCAAATGATGTGATGATCTAGACAAGGCGAAGGCGAAGCGACTAGATATGCGTAGAGCCGAATATCGGATTAAGAGAAGCCTGTGTCCAGCGGTGGACTGCCGTGGATTGATGACTATATGTCAGTGGCTATAAATATACCAATGTTGTGCCTATATTTTCAAAAATATTTTACTATCTTGCATTGGTAATTATTTATCTGCCAATGATTTATATAATTATTGGTGGTAAAAACCTGGGTATTGATGGAAATCCGTATGAATAAACATTTCCTCATTCCTCTGGCAAATCTCCGCTCGAATAAGTTCAGGCGTGTAGAATGATGATGTTAGACCTATTTGAAAAAAATATTTATTTTATTGGCGAGTGATATAGAGAGGCCATAATAATGTAGCGATAGTTTAAATTTAATAAAATGTCACAGTTGTAGATTGTTTTTGAACATTATTTTAATATTAGAAACAACAAAAACTGATCTAAGACTTGTGTATAAGATGCATAACTGCACTAATGTTTGTTAATTTCACCCTTTATAAAATATAGTTCTGTGTAAGTACATTTATGTCATACCAGACTTTGGAAGTATGGGGCCTATTAGTGGCGGGGGAGTGGAATAAATTTGAGATCCAAATGGAGAGATTGTGCTGGGGCCAATATTCACACCCATACAGGACTCTGCGCCGACTGCAATCAAAAAAAGGGGTACAATAAGCATGAAACTGTATTTTTTTTACCACTATTGAATTTAAGAAGAGATTTTTTTATATACTACGGTGGTAGATTTACGCTATGACGGTTTTAACTAACCAAATAAGTTCGAAAAACTCTTTCCACCGACCATAGTTACGATCGATAGGCAATATTTGTTTTCTTCCAGTGTTTAGTTTTGCTAAGCTCCAAATATTTAATTAACAAATGAAGATTTTCCATTTCCTATATTATTTTTTGGGAATTATTGGTAATCTAATTAAAAAGACTTATTTTTAATCTATAAATATTTAAATCAAACAAATTAATATATCATTACAATTAAAAAGGAAAACTGCATTTTATTTGAATGCTTGGACACAATAAATACCATACATTTTGAGGTTAATTGGATTTTGTTTTAATTCCATGAAGCGACAAGACGTTTATGTATTTATAAGTGATATGCTCACCCATAGCAATTTGGCGTATGACTCGATACTATACAATGTACAATACTTTGTTAGTCACATTTTGAAATATAAGTTAATATTAAGTGTTGTTAATAATATTTTAGCTCTTAGTAAAGTTAATAATATCGCTGCAATAATATCGCACGCATGAGCATCTCGAAAATATATCACTCCCGAAAGAGACAGTAGCTAAAATTCAGTGTGTTGTCACTACATGGCAACATTTACACTGAGCTATGGCCATTTTGTACGATTGCAGTTCGCACAGCAGCAATAACAAAGGTAAAATATTCATGGTTATCTGTATTTTGTGATATTATATTTGTTTGTATACATGTCTGTAGTAAACTAATTTATAACAACAAAAAAAACTAATAAATAAACTAATTTATCTATCTATCTTGTAACCATAGTAACTTCACTAGCTACGCTTTTTAAACAGAAACACTTGTAATTTGCACACACTTGTTTGAAAACGGAAATAGTGGCTGTGGTGGTACTCATCTGGACGGTTTCAGACAATATAGACCTACCACAAGTAATATCTGATTACTATTAAACGCACGGCATATGTCTATTTAAAACTGTTAAAAATAAGGCATACATAAACAGTAACAAGAAAGAATGCAATCATCTATATATTGTATCTGCTTATATATTAAAACAGTGGATAATATGTTTCAAGGTCAGTTTACAGAAATCTGCAGGAAAACTAATTGCAAAAGAAAAACACAGCTCTGTAATTGAGAGCAGTGCCTACACGCTGGCTTAGCAACACGGAGGGTTCCTGATCCGATTCCGAGACCATATATTGTGGAGTTTAGTTGCTGGTAGTTTTTTTTAACCCATCTGGCTAGCTAACACCCACATATTATCAATCTGCCGCCGTGATAGAATTATTGTATTCGCTGCCATTCAACCTGTGAGAATGTGAGTATTTTGCACTAACATCTTCAACATTTATGGCCTTATTCTCACGTCACTGTTAAGTGATTACAGTGACCACTTAACAGTGATAAAAGTAATGTGTGTGGATAAAAGAAATCTATACATCAATCTAGAGATAAATATAATTAATTCGCAATAAGCCTTAACGTTCGTATTGCTTAAAATATCTTACAATAATTAATCGCAAGCTTTTTAAAATATCACGAAATGCTACAAAGTAACAAACAGTACACATTCGCTATGAATTTCATTGTTAATTCAAAGGGTTGCAAAAGCAAAATAAAAACAATGTGAGCTTCAATCTGTATAAAGTAATTAGCACATCAAAAGTATGAACATAAGGAATTAGATATTGATAGTATAGGAGTGTATGTTAGTGCTATGTGGTAAACTAACATTATAACACAATACTGTGATATGGTTAAAGGGGCGCCGTAGCTAATGTAATTAATAGAAAATTTATATACATATGTGCAGCAAAGCAAAAATAGAATCACCCAAAGTAGCATAGCAATCATTTAAATACATTAGCAGTTTCTTTATTATTATGGGCAAGCATATCACTTAACTTTGTGTAGTAGAATATTGCATATGATATGATATTTATTTTACTAAATGTTTCAGTTGCTAAAGTAAAGCCATTGAAACTATACCTTTATATATATTACATACTTAGTTACTGTATAATTTTGTAACTGTATAACTACATTATTAAATATGTAATTGGTTATTTATTAATTAATTTATAAATTTAAAGGAAAACTTACAGCTTACATTAAAATGCACTTAAATAGTTAGGTTAATTTAGGAAGTAAACAGCCAAAGTAAAATTTTAATTGCATAAGTTTATTGAAAAGGGTAAGGGGAAGAGTAGATAGGATACTTCTAGACTAGTGCGCATTAGGTGTGCTCGTAGTGAAGCTGTAGTCTATAGTTTAAAAAATATCTGCAATGAGGCCAAAGAAACCGAATTGGGTTATCACTTGACCACTATTTCACACTGTGTTAAGTCTCACTGAACCGTGGCTGGTAAATTATGTTCACCCAGAATACTTCAGCTCTCATATGGTAAGAAGACGAATGGAAAACAGCAATGTAGTTATGGCGGCAGATTTACCATACCAGAGTGGAAGCTAGCCTGATGTATTTGTAAATACCCTACGAAAATCGAAACTTCACACGACTTACAAGGAAACTGCTTCCTTATTTATGGCAAGTTGTTAGCTTCTGAACTAAATGGGTAATTGGAAATTAAGAATATGTAGATGGAATAAAAGGATGTATGTACCCGGTTTGGGGACCATTTGTCCTATATGAGGTGGGGTGGCTGAATATATTTGCGGCCCATATGAAGGGGCGATATTCACACCCAGGCAAGATTCTGCACCAACTGGAATAAAAAAGTTCCAATAAGCAAACACTAATAAATATGCCTTTTTATAATTATACATATTTGTTTAATAATAAAAAACTTATTATAACAAAGGAGTAATAAAAACATGCAATACAGTTATAAGAAGTTGTAAGTCATTATGAAGTTAAAGGCAGTTCAGATCTTGATTAGAAATGTCCCTTTTTTTGTTTTCAATGAATGCTGTGGTGCTATTTAATTTAATAAACTAGGTCATTTCGATTTAGGAATGCATATTATTTACACAAGGTAACAGTTATATTCACCTTATCTTTTTGATGCTTCCACTAATTATCATCAGAATTGTCTTTTCATATTTGTCATAGATTGTGATGAAAGATTATCAAAAGGAAGATAATAAAGTTTGTCTAATTCACAAGAAGACTTGCAGTATAGAATAGACATACCAGGTTTGGCGATCATATGAGGTGGAGCTGTGGAATACATTTGTATTCCATATGGGGAAGCTGCACTCCGGCCAACATTTACTCCAATACCAGATTCTGGACCAACTGCAGTAAAAAGGAAAAAAAAAAGTGAGGCCTTAAATAAACAAAAATGCAAGTTTGGTCTGCCTTAATTAATAAAATATCTTTAACATAAAATTAAGTTCATTTATATGAAGACATATATAACTCCATAGTTATATATGTTCATATAATTGAACTTAATTTTATGTTAAAGATATTTTATTAATTTCACAATACGAGTCTGAGGTCCATACTCAAACTCATATTGGGTAGTTATAGATTTGGTGAAAGTTAAGTTCATACTTGGTTTGGGGACCATAGGACCCAGGTGTGGTGGGATGGCGGAATAAATTTGAGATCCAAATGGAGAGGGTGCACTTGCGCCAACATTTACGCCGAGACTGGCCTCTGCACCAACTAAAATAAATAAAGTTCATTAAGCGTATACTTATAACAATTACATAAACTTCTAAACGTAATATAATGTTACGATAGAATTGTAAACATCAGAACTTTGTGTTGTACATCATCGTCATAAATTCAACCGATGGACGTCCACTGCTGGACATAGGTCTCTTGTAATATGTTCCACAAAGCACAGTCTTTTACATAGTAGCAAGAAAAGCTATTACATGCTAAAGCTAAATATAGCACATCATCACATATTGTCCATTGTTTATTGACGAGCAAGGGAACAAAATTTCCGAATAAAAATTAAAAAAGGCACGATTCATCTAACAGCATAATCGCAAGCTCAATAAATAAAGCAATAAAGTGGTTCCTTTAAGAGAGCGCCACCCCATTATAATTATATTCAACATCATTTCAGCTAATTGTTATCCACTGCAGAACATGCTTTCACCAATACTTGTCTTTATAATAAAATATAATTATAACCCGATAAACGTCCACGGCTGGACGTAGGCCTTTACCAAAGATCAAACAGATTTGACTGATCTTGAGCCGATTAGGCGCGAACAACGACGTTAAGCGAGTTTTAAAACGTCCGGGGTTCCCCCCGCGGCAGGCGTCACACTCCGCGGTGAATCCATGACGAAGTTTACTTGACGATTCTTATTACCCAGTAAATATTTTGGCCACGTCAAACGAAATTATATCTAATATTTTTTTAAAGCATTTTTTTAAGAATTCGCTTTTTTTGTTAAATTTGGCATCGATATCTAGCATTGCATTTAAATAGCCCAGAGCGAAAGGGTTAAAGTCGTGTCGAGTCCATTTTTGAATTGCTCCCCTTAAATGCCAAATTGCCCCCTGTGGGGCGTATGCCCCCCGTTAGGAAACACCGCTTTTAACTATAATAAAAAAAAATAACTTAATGGCTTTAAAGCTCGTTAATGTAAGCTATTACTTTAAAGAATTACGAAATTGAAGATTGAGTGAATTCAGGTACATACTGGGATATGGGACCTTATTAGGTGGGCAAATGGGGTGTATAGGTGATCCATATTGAGAGGCTGCATGTGGACCAAATTTTTCATCCATTGATAATACTCCACCAACTAAAATGCAAAGCAGTTTAGTACCCATACATAATAATAATAAAATATATGTAATAACAAGGTAGTCAATGTCATTCAAACAATGGCAGTTTATGTGAATACTTCAACTTTGATTAGATCAAACTTGTTACAAAATCATGTGCTATACCCATTGAGAGCAAAGATGGAATCTTTCATTATTAATAGTTGTATCATACACATACTTAAGAGATAAAATTCAATGAATTAACATAATAAATAATCTAAACACTTCAGCTTGATAATTTTACAAATACAATGCGGTTTTAAACTGCATAATTAGATGAGAAGCTATTGGAGTGTCACAGAAGCAAAAGTTTGTGAAATCGCATGTATTAAATATCGCAGAAACAACATAAAAATGACGTGCGTGACATGTGAGTATAGAATAACAAGAAAAAAAAAAGTAGGAAAATATGAAACCGAAGATTGAATAAAAGCAAGTACGTACTAGGCTTGGGGACCATATGTGGTGGGGTAACAGTGTACATTTGTGATCCATAAGGAGAGGCCGCACTTGGACCAATATTTACACCCATAGACGATTCTGCACCAACTGTAATGAACGAATAATTTAAAATGTATACACTTACACCCAAGTTTAATAGCGAAAAATATGGAAATATATAAATATCGAAATTTTTTGTTGTATATAGTTATAAGATAAGCTATTAAATGCTGTAGCTATATATATGTACTCCATAAAGACATTCTATTCTATTGATATATTTTGGGGCTAAGTAAAAGTGTACCTTTCTCTCGTGTGACCAAACAAACAAAGTTTGTATATTTTTAGGATGTTCCAAAATTATACCTAATTCTTTTTAAGCATTTTGAATTTTGGTATCAATTGTAGATAAATAATCAATTGAATGAATGAACATAAGGAATTTGTTATCGTTATAAGATCTCGTATTTAAATGATCTCGAAAAAATATAAATGATATGATTACGACGGATTTGCCGTGGTGGTGGTGCTGAAGTGCCATGGTACTTGAGTATAACCGCCATGGCAAATTCAATATTGATGGCCAGGTCATAATCTGACCAACAACATTGAAACACAAAGGCCAATGGCAACACCGATTATCATGGCGAGCCGTATGTTCGGGCGCATCCATCCTACCAGAAAAGGAAACGGAGAAAAGTACCTCCATTGAAAGAGGACTGCATAATGTGGCTAACACACGTCGGTCCGAGATGCATACAAAAACGTGCCAATAGTCGTGTAAAGCGATGAAAATGGACGAATATCGTGGTGGTTTTAGTCGACGTAAATTGGGTATAACCTACCCTTGCCTCCCAAAGGAAACGTAAGGAAAGATATTGACCCCATGTTAATCAAAAAGAAAATATCAACACAAATTTATATTTTAGTTATTAAAGTCTACTTTTTAGTTTAACTTTGAAAATAGGAAGCCGTGTTAGATTAAGAAATAAGAGGGTCGTTCTGAACATATCGAAGGGCGCAGGTTCGATCCCTTTCGTTTAAGAAAATTTCATGAGAAAACTATGCTCTAACTATCCGCTGACCTGCAGAAGCCCGGTGTAGTGGCGTTCACTATACCCGTGCAAAAGAAAGTTTCGAGTCCCAATAGTGTGAATATTACGAAGACTGTTATCGTTTAAACTAACAGGTGGGCCACAAAGAGATTGGAATTTGAAGTATCGCTTATTTTGGGTTAAAAGTAAAAATGACATTCATGAGTTGACTGGTTAGGTTAGCTTTATGTTTGAAACTTAAGAAATGGGTCGCTATACAATCGAACAAAGTTGGGAAAAAATTAAAACTTACTTCAAAAGTGGCGAGTCTTCTAATCAAACTGTAAGAAATTTAAAAAGAAAATTCAACAAAAGCGCAGTTTATGTATCAATTTGTGAATCTATTTCGTGAAACTGGTTTGTTAATGGGCTAAATAATAGGTAATCATTTTCGTCTAGTGCGTGCAACCGAAAACATTATTGCTATTGCTC
>DWHS01000072.1:0-11928 GCA_018247935.1 Trogonoptera brookiana
GAATGCTGAATCCTAACCAGGGAATGCAGGTTGATTCTGAGGGACCGTCTAAGGGTGTTGGCCATAAACATCCTCGTCCCGGATAAATAACGCACCAGACGAAGGCAGAAAATGTTATTAACACATTTCTTTTATGCAATTCACTAAATTAAATGAAAGTTTTTTTTATTGGAAAGTTTAATTATAAACTAAAGTATACTTTGTATTTGTTGTAGATTTGTAGTATATCTTTCTTTACAACATATACTACAAAGAAATAATTTAAACTAGAAGCGGATTAGGGTTAGAATATATATAATCCTTATTTAGGCTTCTATTATTTTATAGCAAATATGATATTGCGATATCCAGACGGCACACAGACAAACAGTGAACCAAATTCAACTGCTACTTTTTTTTATACAGTATGAATTAATTGGAAATGTTTCTTTGGAAAATACGAAGGTTGTTATACATTTTTAGTTTTTCTATTTAATGAAACGTTACATAATATTACAAAACAATTCGAAGCAGATGTCGCCGGGAATTAGAAGTGTGTTGAATCATCTCCGCGGCGCGACAGCTAACCACTTTCCTTCTAAACTTGTAAACTTATTATTTATGTTATTTTTAACTCGCGTAGTGTATAAACTTTATCTCCCTGCGTCCTCTTCCGTGTGAAATGACACAAAATAGAAATTTTCTTCAGCTGAACAAAAACTCCTGACACGTTCAGTTTTATTTTTATTCAGTTGAATATCTGTAATATTCTGAGAGCTATTCAGTTTGTACATGTGTCATAGAAAAACATTTTCGATGCTATTTCTCCTATATTATCATTTCTATCCTTAACAAATTGATTAATTCATTAACGTTTCCTTGCCGCTGGAGGGAGTCAACTAAAAGTAATTCTTCCAAAAAAAGTCCTCACTTGTCCAGTTACTGCTCTAAAAAAATATTAATTTGATTGTTTGTTTTTCTATATGAGTCAGTTATTACTAATTTTGGGGTAAGAAAAACTAATATAACAATGGAATAAATTTATTAGTTCTAGTTTTTGTGATACATAATGGATAACAGGTTTTTTTTTAATGAAAATGATAAATAGTGATGAAATTTGCCACCAATATTTAAAGTGTGATTGTTGTTTTTTCATAACCTTTAAATTCGAAATGGTTAAAAAAGTGTCCACTATCGCCTTCTTTTGGCTTTCCTCTTGTATGTAACCTCTGGAGCATCCTTGCACTTAAACCAGCAGTATCCCGCAAGCATTGTTTCCAACGGAGCTTAGTTATCATCTCTTTCGCTCCCTAAAACTACATGTATAACACTTCCTTGAGAGCTTGCCAAACTTCCTCTTTTACCCTTCCAAAACTAAGTCAAACGCAGGATCCTTTCCAAGTTGACGTATTTGCGGTCCAATAAAAATTCCTTCCTCGACTTTCACATCATTTGATCAAAGAACTTTTCTCTCAAATACTTAAAACCCTGGCCGTCTCGGTTAATAACTTTAAGAAAGTTTTTCATTAGACCTAACTTAATATGTAAGAGTGGAAGAAAAACATCCTTTGGATCCACGATAGGCTCGGCACTGACATTTTTCTCACTAAAAGAAAGATATTTTGAAAGACGATCTGCTTGAATATCATGTAAATCCCTATCTCTACTATTCTACATACATAAGAAGGAATAGTTTCGTTTATTCTAATTTCTACCATTCCTAAGAGTACAGCAATTGTTTTTAGATCACCTCAGATTTTTCATTAACATCCGCTAAATTTAACAGAGTCAAGGAGGGCTGTCATGTTTGCATAAGTCTCCTTCATATGAACTGTATAACCAATTGGAATAGAAGTAAGACGATTGCCGTTGTGAAGTAATACAACTTTTTAACTAAGCTTTGTAGGAGTCTATGAATAGCCTCCATTCACTTGGATCATGCTTTAAATTCAGAAATTATCATCAAACCTTCACTGTCACTACAAAAAAATCAAGTTTTTTTTTACTTTGGTATAGTCTCAATTTACACCCTGACTTTCTTTTTCAGAAGATTTCATTGCTCTAATCTTGGCTCTAGAAATTCCGCTTTGTTCTGTCAAAAATCAAGACCTTGGATGAGATCACTCAACTACAATTGCAGCAGATGTACCAAATAGTCTGTCTCGAAACTGATTCAGTAGCAGCGAAGTGCGGGAAGTAGGTCCTCCTGTAAACGAAGCGGCTAACGTCTTCGTTGTAAATCATAATATTAAAGTTTCCTATACAGCAAATTGATGTCTGTACTTAATACGACAACGAAGACTTTATTAAAGATGTTACCTTACGATTTTTTTTTAAAAGTATGGCTTTGAATACTTAGATTTATAGTGAAAAAATAATTGGTCACAATATAACTCCTTGCGGAACCTCTGAACTTATTTGGATAGTATCCTATGCAAAACTTCCGGTGATAATTTTTGTCTGCGATTTCTGAAACTTTATTTACACTATATCTATCCATAATTGCACGCATACCAATAAAAGCTAACATTTCATGCCGGCGTTGGTGAACTATAACTATCAATAGCTTCATGAAGCTTTGTAAATACAATCAATGTCTTTGAATATTATATTATATTTAAAAACAAATAGTTTGTTTAGAAGAATATATCAAACAGTGTTAACGAGATAGCAGGTATTTAGTCTATGGTCTATAAATATATAATAATAATTACTGTTACAACTAGCCACGAGAAGGTATTAGGTCCGCAAGTTGCAACATATACTTTTAGGTTTTGAAATTTTTTTCTAATATGAAATAAATTAAAATGTATTTCGGTCTCTAATGCACAAGTAAGTTCGCGCAACGGCTGATACGCCTTCCCGTACATCACCAGTACCAATGTTTACACTGCAGCGCTTTTTACTTACCGCTCTTAGCATTGTCATTATACGTTTCGTTACTTTAGTAAGTTCACTAGGTATTGCCTCTTTCAAATCGGAGAACAATGTTTGCATACTACAGGTTGGCGGCAGAGAGAGAACTACTACTACTGAAATTAAACACACAGACAGACATGTACGTATTAATACGAAGGTAGATGTTATTGTAGGAAATATTAACAAAAAGAAACCTTGAAAATATTTACATTGCCACACTATATAAAACGGGGAAAATTTTGCAGTTCTTTAGTTTGCAGCATAGTACCTTCAAGATGAAGTTAAATATCTTTTTCCTTTTATTTCTGGTGAGCTATTTTATATAAATCTTTACCATCAGAATTTTTCGCGGCATTTTTATCAAGACGGCGCAAACCCTTTGATAATGTTGTAGGAGTTCTAACTGAGTGCTGAATATCACCTAGATATCTATTTTTATAATTTCAAAGTTTAAATTTTGTTCTCAAACTATTAACAAAATTTCATTTATTTTTAATAACTCTTTTTTTGCGTTGTTGAATCTTACTTTTATTTACATTTAAAGCAAACCTAAAGTTATGCTTCAATTCATGTACATGGGTTGTTAATATTAAAAACATTTTAAGTAATCTTCGGAAAATAGTGCCTCTTAAACAATGTATGTTGACGAATAAAGTTGGGAGAGATTCGTAACCTGAGTTGATTGAAGTCAATTTTTGTTTAAGGTGGCGTCAGCTCTGTGCTTGGAAAACCCAATCAGTAAGTTTAACTACTCGCCACTCGTACAGAATAACTCTTGTTAACCCTGTGATTACACTAGCTACTGCGCCATTCGCACTGAAGCGCAGTAAGGTTTGCATATTTTTAACCCGCCTTAGGAAATTTTGTCGAACTATTTCATTTACGGCACAGTATTTTTAAACATAGATAACTTGTGATACTGTAATGAGTGGCGCAAATGGAGTTTGCCTTAAAGATTTAAATGTAATGAAACATAATGTTTATGTCCTCACAGGTAAAAATCAGGGTACGAACGTTCGTCCGGGAAACGGCGTGAATAATCCGAAGCATGATCCAGGCGTCCCTCACTAAGCAGCAACGGTGATAATTGCTTATATAAAATGATTGTACCGCAAAACTAACAGAAATCCTTTGAACTAATAAAATTTTATGCGATAGAAAGAAAATAGCATTTTTCTTAATAAACGTGCTAAGTATAACAAGAAATTTATTCCCGCGACCGCTCAGCACTGGGAGCATTTTCATTTATAACTTTCCTGAACTTCAACTCCTTGACATTGTAACATCCTGTTCGAGACCGAGGATATGACCTCCGTGTGGCTATAGAGTTTGTTTGGAGGTAAGTATTTTTAGAATGTAAGGATCACTAATCTCTACTCTGCGCATAGGTGTAGTTGTCGTTCGGAGGGAACTGTACTACACTTCCGTTAGCCATGCTAGGTTTTAGACTCCCCCTAAACATTTCTTCACTTCTCCGTCACGAATGGCCTAACTCTTTCCCGCAATCTCTTTAAATTTATGCAATGTCAGAAGAAACCTAGGCATTAGCGAAGTTTATCATCTTGAAACTACTTGCTAGTTTCAAGATGATAAAGTTCCGATTAAGTTCCCGGAAGTTGCGATGACATCATCGAGACAAAATGTATTATTAAATATTAAGCAAACAGTTAGCAACATTTGTTTTAGCGGATAATATTTTACAAAAAATAATTTATCAAATTTTATTATATATATATAGTTTTTGTAAATTATAATAAATGGGTTTGTCGCGGAGGCGAAAATAAATATTAGCAGATATATGATCTTTAACATTTACCCCAAAAATAGTCCGCTGATCTATTGTTGGTGATGCTCGATAATTTATAATATATTGTTACAGCGAATCTTTGGGCAAAAGTAAAAAATCAAAGGTCTAATGCTGTGTTGCTGTATAGTGTATGTGTCTGATGCTGTGTGTGTTTGAGATGCAGTTTATACGTAACATGCAGAATTAAAGCTCCAGAAACAGTAGCTAAAACTTTTAAACATCGGCTTGAATTATTTCGTTTTGATTAATATTGTTATAAATAAAACTGCTCTTTTTTTAGATTGAATGTATTTTTATTGCTTATAAGGATTTCTATTATTTACATCACCGTTTTGGATTTTAAATGCAAAGCCCCACTTTAAGTCAACTGTTGCTATTATTGTAGTCATAATCTTTGATTGATTCTAATAAGAAAATATCAACAGTCAAAAGTCTGAGACAAATCTAAATATTTTGAGATTGTAAATTAGGGAATATGTTTCCAAGAAATCTTTAAACTGAGTACAAACTTTCTTTTGAAAACTTAGGAGCGCTTGGTAAGATACTTACGGGCCTAACATTTTTGAGTTCTTCCGGTTTGCCTTTCCTGGCCAGAGTTCTTTAAATTTTTGTTCAAGAGATGTATCAATCTCCGTAGAAATATTCACATTTTATGTAAAAGCATATGTCGTTGCAGCTAAAGACATTAACAATATCATCAACGCCAACAGCATTAGTATAAATTAAAACTTATGAAAGTACATCTTCAACTGCAGACGTTAAGTCAAAATTAATATAGCAAAAGTCAGGTTAAGTTCATGTTAAATCACATCGAAAATGGATATATTTCTTTGGCCGGGAATAACTCACCAGACACAACAAGAAGACATTGAACTTCATCCTAAAGACGCTTTGCGGAAAACTGACTACTGTGCTACATTTGGCGCTTTTTACACAGCGGCACGAACTAATCTTTTCCTAATATTTGCTAATATTTGCAATGAACACATCATTATATTAATACGGAAGTTTTGTGTATTTATAATTTAATTTCATCAAGGATTAGCTGTTTTAAGCAGAGTGCGGACATTACTGTGTTCTACATTGAAAGTAGCAGTATCCAGTGAAGTTACCGAGGCAACAAAACGCAGTCTCTAGGCTAAGGGCGATGATGCTAACGTGCTGCTGTGTAAATATCCTCACTAGCGACTTATGGTAGGATGCTGCAGTACTATAAGATGAACATATAGATCCTCTCCTTGCTTTTTGGACGTTCGGTTTAGTAACATTTGTTAAAGTGAAACATTTGGTCACCTTGGACAGGTTTTAGTGTTCGCATTAATTCCAAGAGGAACAGCATAACTTTTTTTTGATTACACACTGAAGTAGGTTTCACTTAGTTGAAAATTGTAAGTGACGAGCAAGAATGAGGTACAATGTAATGTTTTGTTTAACACATTCTGTTCATACAGTTGCAGACAGTACATCTGCAACTATGTATATATTTTTTTGTATTTATCTTTTGGAAATATATTATAAGTATTTAATGAATATTTAAATTGTATTTTCTTCACATTGTCGGCAACTGTGTCCACAGTGATACAGAGAAAAACAAATTAGAAGAAAATATTTAATACGACGATGTGAACCAGCTTCTTCAAGCAAATGTACAAAATTATATTGTAAAAAACCCGCTAACATTATTCCATTGCTGGGAATTTCAGCAAAACTTGAAGACAACTTGAAGTATAAAAATTTAATTTAATTTGTACTACCAAAAATGTTATCAAATATGAAGCAAGGCCATTGTGCAATCTCTCGAATGTCACCGTTGGAACAGTTGGCGATAGTTGGTTTAGCGAATATGACTTTACCAAAATTCATTTGTCTGATTTAATTATTCATTCAGGTTTTGTAAATTATAATAAATGGGCTTATCGTAGAGGAGAAAATGAATATTAGCAGAAATATAATCTTTAACATTACCCTCAAGTATCGTCCGCTCGTCTTATGCTGGTAATGTTTCACAATTTGTAATATATAGATTTAGCTAATCTTTGGGCAGCAGTAAAAAAACCAATGCCTGACAGCGTGTTGCTGTGTAGTGTGTGTGTCTGATGCTGTGTGTGTTTGAGATGGAGTTTATAGATAACATACAAGATTAAAGATCTTAACGCATCTGCACTAGCCCCGAGCTCTGACTCGACACTGGCTTTAATAATTTTCCATCACTTGAAATTTTTATGAATAAAACAGGCATATTTTCTGTACTTAATATAATTTTATTGCTTTAAACGAGTTTTATCAATTACGTCGCCGTTCCGGCTTCCCGCTTACCTCCGATAGTACTTGGTGGAGAAACTTTCCACCTCTCCTTTACTATTACCTGAACCATCGCCTGGACTGTCGCCCAGACCAATTCCGGGTTCATTGCCTACATAATTGCCTGGACCATTGCCTGGACCTTTATTGGAACCATTTCCTGGACCTTTATTGGAACCATTGCCTGGACCATTGTCAGAACCGTTGTCCGGATCACTGTTTAAATCCGCGTTGGAAACACCGCTCGTACCGTAGTCATTACTTTCAGTTCCTGCACCAATCGCACCAGTTATTACAATATCAGGAAATAAAACTTTATATATTTAACATAATATAATCTTAACTAAAACAAAAATACTGTAACAACAATTAGCAGATGTTAAAATCTAATCAAAATTCATCCCACGACAACTTTCTTAGCACAATTTTTTTAAATGAATTTGTAGGCAATCATATTTATAAAGAACTGAATAAAAAACCTCAATATTTTAAACATAAAAGCAAACATTGCAAAAATGAAACAACCAAATGGCTCCAGGGAGTGAATGCGAAGAGGGAAAAACTTTTACAAAGTCAGACATGTCTGAAGCGCATTCTTCTAAAAATATTAAAATAATAATAAAAAAAAAAACATAAAACAAAATGAGCTATTCACTAACTCTAAACATACGTATACTAACACTGCATTCAGGAGGGGGCCAGAAGTCGTTTAGCACAGAGCATCCTGGTTTGCACAAATGTCTCCCACATCAAAAATATAAATGTCAATCAATTCAAAATACTGTGTGGGAAAAGCAAACAAAGAATTTCTTGTAAATGTCACCAGCGCACTGCTGATATGCCAGCAGCGGGCTAAAGTTAGATCCTTTCTGCTTTACCGGCGCTGTGGCTAGTGGAGCCACAGAAGGTGTGCGAGTGCTTAGAATATTATTAAAGAGTTTAGCTGTCGTACACTTACCGCCACCAGCTCGCGGTGTGGCCAAAGCCGTCACCGCCTGAAATACAAGTCGACTGTTATCAACTGCGATTGATATGGGTCCCTTATAAATTTAGTCGACGCCTTATTTTCATTTAAATTCAATATAAAATGCTAAATTTTATTCTTAATTTTTCACAACAATTTCAACATTATTTGCCTTAACATTTCTTTACACTTATACAACATTAACACAAATATGATATTTAGTCTTATTTGAAAATACTTTACATGTTACAGCTAAAAATAAATAAATAAAGATTGGCCTTGAGATTGAACCCTGCTTTCCGATCTTTTTAATGTATCATCGTTTTGTATTAGAATTATTTAATTTCGAATGCAAAGGTACATTCAATCAATTGTTGCTACTCGAGTTGTATATTTTTTATTCTAATAAGGAAGTATCAACACTGTCGAAAGTCTGAGACAAATCTATTTTGAGATTGTAAATCAGGCAATATGTTACATGGAAATCTGTCAACCGAGTGAGAACTATCTTATTTAAAAATTTAGAAGCGCTTGGTAAAATACTTATGGGCCTAAAATTTTTAAGTTCTTTCGGTTTGCCTTTCTTGGCCAGAGTCCTTTAAATTGTTGTTCAGGAGATACATCGTATCAATCTCCGTAGAAGTATTCACATTTTATGTAAAAGCATATGTCGTTGCAGCTAAAGACATTAACAATATCATCAACGCCAACAGCATTAGTATAAATTAAAACTTATGAAAGTACATCTTCAACTGCAGACGTTAAGTCAAAATTAGTATAGTAATAGTCAGGTTAAGTTCATGTTAAATCACATCGGAAATGGATATATTTCTTTGGCCGGGAATAACTCACCAGACACAACAGGAAGATACTGAACTTCATCCTAAAGACGCTTTGCTGCAAACTGACTACTGTGCGACATTTGGCGCTTTTTATACAGCGGCGCAGATTCAAATGTTCGTAATATTTTTGCTAATATTTGCAATGAACACGTCATCGCATTAACACGAAAATCTTATGTATTTATAATTTAATTTCTTCAAAGGTGCTTTAAGCAGTGTGCGGACATTACTGTGTTCTAAATTGACAGGAGCAGCATCCAGTTAAGATGCCCAGGCAATGAAACTTAGTCCCATCGCCCTCGGGTGATGAGCCCAACGTGCTGTGTAAACATCCTCACACTGGCGACTTACGGTAGAATGCTTCAGTACTGTGAGGTGAACGTATAGATCCTCTCCTTGCTCTTCAGACGTGTTTGAAATAAGACTGAATTTATCATCCTGACGTTTCAAGGGTTTTGCAGCAGCAATGTTCACAGGAAGACTGCATTGACGGATATCCTATCGGCGTATTCATCACGGACTACCTACAACTTTTAATTATTGTTTTTAGTCCGGTCTAATCAAAGTGAGCTGATTGTGTCTTGAAGTCTTCCAGTGAAATGCTCGGTATTTGATTTAATTTTATTAATATGAGATCAAAAGCAGAGTGTGGTACTAAACCTGTCCCAAAGGTTGTAAATAGCAAACTAACTTTGCACAGATATGGCATCGGAACCGACCGACCTGAAACTCATCTGAAAATGGTGAAGTTGAAGATGTTAGACATGTCAGAAATGTTAAATGTGTCATTGTACCAGAGAATAAATTAATCAGATACGACCAGCATAACCTAAACAAGATCAGACCAGCACTGTGAATGCTACCAGCGATGGGAAAACTTTCGGGTTCTTTAATAAGTACAAATTAGATGTTATTTTGATTATTTCTTCAAATTCTAAATCAAGCGCACAGCGGGCACTCGTCATCTTATCATCATAATATTCATAATTATATCATATATATCAATACAAAGAAGACCAAGTCTATTCTTTAATCAGATTTTTTTAAGCTTTTCCTTCGTATGATTTATTCAGTTGTCGATAATATGATATAATATTATAAATTACAATAACAATAAAACATACCATCAAAAACCGCTAACAGCTGAATCAACGAAGTGGTTCAAAATAAACCATAATCTTGCACCCCCGAGTTACTCGTCATTTACAACTTGTTAGCGAAAACATATTTCAGTCTGCAACAATGAAGTTTCTGATGATGTTCCTGCTTGTTATTAATGCGAAGACTTAAATCTATCAAACTCCAGGTTTATCTGAAATGCTTTTATCTAAAAGTATGTGAAATGGCGGCCGGCCGGAAGATGCCGGTTGGGATATTTACACAGCGACACGTGTCGCTCGTCCAACTTTCGATGGAACATGTCTATTAATACTCTGCCTTTGCGGAGATGTTGTCACTATTCTACAAGAACAAACGTTCCTTTACTTATATGATTAAGTTGCACCATTTCTATATAAATTTGAAAATTATTTTATGTACTTTCTAACTTATTCCAATGTCAACTGAAAATTGATTTCTTTTTAGGATTTTTTAGTGCCTTAGATATAAACATATTTTAGGTTAAGTTGAAGTCAATTGTAACTTCTCTTTATAAGCTATGGCGGCCTAGTGCTAGGGTGTTAAAGGTATTTGAAAAGAACAGCAGAGTGTTAAACAAGCTCTATCAATGGTTCTTCTATCGTTTAACGATTGTTATTTTTGAGACACCAGCGCTTGCTTTCACCTGCTGGTAAGAGGCGATGTTGTCTTTGATAGTAAACGAATTAACTTAGTAGTAGCCTAGAATTGATGATAGGACTTAGTTGCCGGGGACCGTTTAAGTAACACTAAAGCCTTTATTCCTGCCGCTAGACAGTGTTGTGCAGTACTGTGTTCTGGTTTGAAGGGCGTTGAAGCTACAGAAATTACTGAGGTGACGATACTTAACATCTTATCTAGAGCACGATTCTATACAGTGTATATCATCCTCACTAGCTACATGTTGTGGATAGAAGTATCATTTGCTATCAGATGAATATTTCGCTTTTCCCGTTGTTTTGTAGATTAAAAATACAACGTTAAATATTTTGAATATCACTCGAAATTCGTTAACAGGTTAAGCGACTCACATTTTTATATAGGAGATTTAACCAATGTGCCGGTCATCGTTGACTCCCGTGATATTAAGTGTGTTAATATTTATAGTGGGCGAGAAAAAATTAAATGAAAGTATCTCTTTCGTAGTATACGATACAGTAATATTGTGAAGAATAACTGAACTTGAGATAAATGGCGGCGTGCCGCGAACATTAGCATCAGTTGACATTCATTGCGATGCTGCAATGAGGTATGCATGTAACGCGGTGCCGGGTTCGGTTCCGTGTAACTCTTTTGCAATGCGTCGTTTCTCATATTGGTGTGCACTTTACCGGCGCTTGCAATGTTTTCACTTGGACGCACTTCAACTAAGTGAAAAGGATCGAGACGATAAGTTCAATTTGTTACGCGAATGTGAGATAACGCTGGATGTTGAGTAAAGATGTCGAAAGAGCTATGCGCTGCATTACGTTGTGTAAAGTTTGCAATGATACAATCTGTAGAACAGAGGATGTGCTAAAATATTTTGTAAGCACGGAAATTCTTAATAATTTTATTAATAAATAAACATATTATTGTGACCTAATGTGATTGTGACCTAAGTTAATTTCTGCTATTGTTTTAGGTTCGTATGTACTGTAGATTAACGGAATGGAAGGTAGCATTATCTGCCCTGTAGTTTCGGGACTAAGGTAAGCCCTGCCATATCGTACAAAGCGACTGAAAGGCTATCCGGGCTCGAGGGCTTTAAAGAGAGAGGTGCCTTCATTGCCCACTAAGCCAGCCAGGGATGAACTAATAGTAAGTCATAGTGTCGTGACAGAAAGGGGGTACTGGGGAGGGTTATGGCACTCGCCTGGATATGCTAAGCCGCAGTGCAGGGATGCACCGATGAGCTCCGTAGGAGATTCCGGGACCTCTTGCAAAAGCACTAAGGATGACCACTGAGGGGGTTTTATTGTGAACGAATTCTATATAAC
>DWHS01000073.1:0-11880 GCA_018247935.1 Trogonoptera brookiana
GTGCAAGACCGTGCTTTGTGGAACATATTACAAGAGACTTATGTCTTAATTATTATATCACAACTTTATAATCAAAATATGATAATCTAGTTCACCTAATGTTAATTGATACTCAAAGATATTAAGCAAATAACGAAAAGGATTTATTGAAGCTCTGGTAATGTTAAGAACTCTTTTGCTAATAATATCGCTGATGATGGAACTTAAGAATTTTTTATACAGATATCTTCATAAAGAGGATTCAACAAAATCTTAGTTTAACTATAATCTTAAAAGTTCAAATTTTATCTTTGCCATTTTTTTCTTTCATAGGGTTTGGAATATATATCAATATAATTGCAGAACCAACATCGTTTTAGTTTTACAAATTTAAAATAGTCAGAGAAATATTATGAGGTTTCATTATAATAATAAAAGAAAGTAAAAAAGTTAATTTTCTACGAAGCAAAGACGATCCTTTGTGTAAATGAAAAATGTAAAAATATTGTTTATAGCATAAACGAGTTAAAGCGGCTTGTAGTCAATGCTATCAAATCCGCTCCATAGTTAAATATTAAAATTGGTTGTGGCGATGGTGAGTTTATGGCTATAATAAAACCATAAACTATAGAACTTTATGTTCACATAATTACCATACTTAACAACGAGGCCATGTCAACGAATTAATTATTCATGAATACTTGAATGATACAATTATCAATAGTTTACTGATTGATTTATTTTCAAAGGCCTCTACAGTTAGCGGCTTTATTTCTAAAGAAGATATTGTTTTAGATTTTAAAAAAATAATCTAATGGCTATACTTAAGCATAATACAATTGTAAATTGACCAAATTTTCCGTTTCATTTTTAATATAAATCTTGTTGGTTTTTACTGACTTGTCAATAATAATTTATATATTCCTATAAGAAAGTTAAGGCAATTGCTTTGCATATATATTTAGTCTTTAGTTGATATTAAAGAAGGTGCTGGAAACAGTAAATTATGATTTATCTCTAGTGATCACAAGTTTCCATATATGTATAAAAATCTGACTTAATACCCCCACTGCTGGGACTCGAACCTTTTATCACAAAGCGCATGTCCTGGTAAAACGGCGATTTGAGAAATGCGGGTTGGTAGATGTAGTTCTTTGAATATATGGATTTCCTCACTATATTTTCCTTCAACGGAAGTTCTATTTTATTGAATACAAAAACTGAACTATAAATACTTCTAATATCTATAATTACATCTCTTTTGTAACAGTTATGGTTTAGACAATTGTATTACCTAATGCATTTGCCACAGTCCTGCTTTAGTGCTCAGTGACGTAATCCACAGTCCGCAATCGTTTGCTTGTGTATTGAAATTATATTAGGGCGTGAAGTAACATAAGGTAAATGATATCAGCTATTGTGTATTCGTGTGCCTTGTATGATGGATACATGGGCCGTGGAAGAACTTAAGGTACATTCTCACTATGCCCTTCAGATCTGAAGACTGCCAACTCCGAAAACGGAAATGATTCGGTCCATTAATGTATGTTTACATGACCATGTCTTCTTCCAGCTGCTAACACATCTTTTTCTTTCTTGCTCATCATGATCTATATGAGGATATCGTCGATGACCTTTATGAAGTTATAGATATACTATGATCCCTTTTTCAAGTCTGCTTAAACTTCCGCCTATATTCTAGTATGTTTTAAGTGTATTTAAGGCAGAAGTATTAGGAAATATTCAGATTAAATTAACCTAAATCAGTATATTGAATTTGTTTACTAATCGTTTTAAAATCTATATGCAGTCAACAAATATTAGGATTAAAACTGTAGAAACAATCCGAATTTCTTAATAATTCAGTACGGCAGAATTTATATTTGAGTTTGAATTATTTATTCTGATTTTGTTTGTTTGTTAGTTTTAGTATGTATGTGAATAATTTTCGTTTAAAGAAACGTATGTTGAGATGATTAAACTGGCAATATATACAGATTTTCTATCTAACTAAGATAAATATCTTTGAAGTCGAAACCCAACTCGATTTACTTCTACACAAATTATTAATAAATTGAGCTCCATTTTAACATACAGCCTTCAATAACGTTTTAATGTTTATCACTTTTTATTCAAAGTGTTATTTTTACCCTTATAAAAGAATAATTTCTATTTATGCAACAGTTAAGTTCGTTTTACTAAAGTAACTGTTTAGTTAAATTTTAAACAGCACAAATTTAGCTTATCTCAACACCGTAATATGCAAATTTAACGGCGATAAATTAGTAGAATTAAAAGTATTACATTAACGTTAAATAATTGAATAATATATATTACAGTTGTTACATTAATATTCTGTGACTCATTCGCATGATACTAACATTATGTCAAACAATACGTATGATTAAAAAAGAAATACCGCTCTGCAAAACGAAATGTTAATGACTGAAATTTAATCAACAACATTTATTGTTTATTTCGCAATTATACTATGTATTAATCTTTAAAGGAAGACCGTGGGTGTCTAAGACCAGAGTGTAGGCTTCTTCTAGACTAATGCAATTTACTACTTAGACTACATTTCCACTTACCATCAGTTGAAATCGTAGTCAAGCACTGGTCTATGCTATATAAAACAAGTTTCAGGTTTCTATCGATAAATTGACAGTCTCTGACAGTTTTAAAAATATGTAATGGTCTTATAATAACGACTTTAATAATAAATTTATTAATTTATCATAAATCTTCTTGTATGTATATTTGCATATATATAATTTTCGGAATGGATACGTTTAGTGATCTTTATCACAAACTACGCTACCCGGCTGTAATTTTAAGTCTATAACGAAAATAATCTTTCCAGAAAAAGTACGGTAGTGAAATTAACAAAAAATATATTAATAATAGTGATAATAAATTGTTCCTGTACACAATATTATGAGTATTTATATTTTACTGCAAATACTAGTATACCAGTAAACAATACAACTCCCTTTGGGGAAGGACATTTGGAAAATTCATTCTTAGCTAACCCCTAAATAGCAGAAGCAATATCTCTACCAAATTTTGAGTGTTTAAGTCTTATAGTTTCGGAGATCTCTTGATGAGTCAATCAATCTCTGGATATCTCCTATATGTAGATATTCAGGTATCACGAAGGATTCGAACATCAATCGGGAGATAAGATGAATCCACTTCATGGCGTTTAATAATGCGACTGACAGGTTTTTTGCCGATACCGGCGCAAGTGCCGTGTTTAACACATTATTAGATGTCGGTAGGCGCCTAAAACTGGATACCTCACAAATACATAACTAGATTAAATCTACCGCCCAGATACAATTATCAGCTGATATTGATTTAACGTGTATCGGGACAAGTTCTCGTGCGCTGCTCAACTTTGAATATAAAGTACATAGGTAAATAGATGTGTAAGTAAGATTTTTTACGGCTAATAAGAATATAATGCTAGTTAGCATGTTTATACATCATATTGCTTGTGTTAAGTAATTTAACTATCAATAAAACACTTAAATCGAATAGCAACGATATTTGTTGAACATTACTGCTAGGTGACAGAAAGTCGTTGCCTTGGACGCTGCAGGTTTCCTCTACATAAAGTTTACCTAAAAATAATCATTATTAATATGCAAAAAATTGTTTTCAGATATGGAAGACGAATGCTATCCAGCGATCCCGGCAAGCGCGTGGCGGAGCAGGCGGCGGTCCAGCTCGCCCCTGACGGAAGTGAAGGCTGAACCCAAATCGGAACCTGAATCGCCAGCGTCTTCCTGCCCGCCCTCACCCACACCAGGCACACCCCTCACACATCTCGACTACGTCATTGATCACACGGTAATGCATCATTTGAGACACAGTATTTACTATATTGATAATTCACGTTATATTCATATTTCATGCGAATATTTCTTTTTTTATTTATTTCCACTTTTATCCCTGGTATTATTCAGGACTTTACCTTCTGATACTATTATTGAAAATATTTACATATTCAATAATAATTTAGATTATTTACACTTATTATCCTTACTCCTAATTGTTTTATTTATATTCAAATGGGAATATTTCACTCATTTCCATAGTACGTAGTTAAATTTAACGTTAATAGTTTAATGTACACGTTAGATAGCATTTTAAAATAAAATACTTGAAAACACACGCTCATAAGTTTTATAATAATAGGCCTTATTTTATAATAATAAAATCCGTTTAAAAATTATATATTTGATAGCTTTAATACTATAGTCTTTGTTATTCAATGAATTATGAAAAATCTATGAAGTAAATTAGATAAAGCGTTAGCCAGAAAAATTCGGTTGCTCTCGCACTTTATTAAAATAAAAGATAACCTTGTTATTTTAGTCTCCGTTACTTGAAACGCTAGTCTTGAAGCAAATATTTCGCTTAAAAGTTAAGACATCCAATATGTTTTTAGTATTTTCATAAACAGATATCATTGTATATAATTATGAACAATGGTAAGCGAATACACTTTCCAAAATTTTATAGAAATAGTTCAGCTCTGAACATTATTTCCCGTTACTCACATCGAACGAAATCCAACTGTTCACTTCATTATCATGAAACCAAACGAAACTACTTAGTATTATATAAATAGCAATCACAAGTAAATAAAGCAGTAAACGATATATTAACTACATGTTCGTTTACCTTTATAACACTATTATTTATTTAACACTAAGGGTTGAAATCGTGTCCCCTTCCCACGTCACTCCTTCCATTAACAATGGTTTTCTTTGTTCAATATTTCTATTATCGGCAAATAATGGTTACTTTGTGCATATACTCACGTACTACGCCTTTAACAGCACACAGCCTATTTCCAACGGCCTTTCAATTCTGTATTAATAGTATTAGAAGGAATTGTTTGTTTCTATTGATGTCTCAAGTAAACTTTTCATAGCGAACCTGTTATAATCTCATTGTGAGTAAAACTACAAAGACCTGTACTTAAAATAAAAAAGAAAGGAAATATTTACCTATTATATATCACACGTGACTCCATTATTCAACACCCAGCTCAAATCATTAAAGCATGTTATAAAAAACTTCTTATTTACCTCAAAGCACCGTTACGTAAATCATCCTCTTTCCACACGAGAGTATGATTCTAATGAAGACTTATACCAATAAGCGAATAGCTTCCTCGATTCAAATACCGCAGTAAACGCAATGACTACACTAAATAGACGTCATTTGAGTTCATATAGCTCCAAATGTTAACCAGTTTGTCTATGAAGATAGATAAACATATAAAAAATGCATTTTTTCTACAATATCTCCATTATGCTACGTCACTCTAAACACCAAAATGGCCGACGCTTAAAATGGCCATATTGGTTAGTTATCTTCAAACTTTCTATACTTATTGCAAACAAAATGAATTCTCATAAAAACAATATCAAGTAGTTATCGTTTTGCTATAAATAGATATAAATTCTAGATGGTACAATAATCGTTATAATTAAATACTACCTCTAAAACATCAAGCAATACTTATTTAAAATTTTCATTAAACACAAGTATTAACAAAATTCTCGTCGCCGTTTTCTCATCGATTCAAATCAAGTTTTTCACTTTAGGTTGGATTCTACATTGTACGTACGTTTCATATTCGCTAGTCGCATATCACAACCAACGAGGTGACGATTTCCAGACGGGAACAATTCACATGCCACAGGCGGTGCTGCAGAAGGTCGGGGCGGCGGCGGTGCCACAGCTGCTGTTGAGCGCGGCGCCGCGCATCGCCAACTCACTCAGCTCCAACAAGCTCTCCATCAAGGTCACATCCAGCTCCGGCACTTCAGGTACCCAATTTTTCATAAGAAAACGAGAAACTGGCAAGTTCTTCACCTAAGTAATTTTACCACAAGCCATAGATAGCAGTGCTTTTTAAACATACTTTTATTGGTTGTCTTTAAAACGCGACCATACGTGTTATCAAATTACCAATATTTATTATATACGATAACGTTGACAGCTTATTACAAGAATAATTAGCAACTTGACCTCATTGAATAATTAATAAATGAAGTTATATGGAAACAGTTGTGGATTTAATTCTTGTTGCCCTCTGTTATACATTTGTATACCGATTATTTCATCACCTACACCACCATTTGTACTTACACTGAACTGACCTTGTGAATGTGTCATGTGAAATTTTAAATAATGTAAATCCAGTGTTGACTTTTGTAGTGAAGGCTCACTTTACTTTCAGTGTGAATAAAGATTAGTTTTATGTTGTTTGGCAGGCTTCAATCTGCCTCCTACGCCGCCGTCGTCGCTGTCGTCTTCGGACAGCGAGGGCGCGCTGTCGCCGGCGCACGAGACGAGCGCGCCCGCGCCCGCCGCGCCGCCCGCCCGCCGCGCGCACCTCTACGTCTCCCAGCACTCGCGGCAGCCAATCAACACGCCACTCATCAGCACTCAGCCGGTACACACATATTATTTGGGATGAAGTTTGCACCACTACTTCCCTTCACAACTCTCACGGCTTCATCGGGCTTCATTAAGATGAAAGAGGAATAAAATTAAAACACAACTTAGTAAAAACTAAACAAAACAAAAAAAACATAGGACACTGCACTCATTGAACATAGATACAAATTCTTTATTTATACACACATATATAATCATTTAATATATAAAGGGGAGGATAAATACACGACGAATATCAAGTCCTATATACCTATATGTATATGCACATTTGAGATATTTATTGCTGTAGGCCGCTAAGGAGTAGTGTGCAAATTTTATCATGTTCTCATTTCAATTGGTGCTAGAGCACCAATTGAAAAAAAACTCGCTAGAGCGAACATAATATTTAAGATGTACGAAGCACTCAATTTTTTATCAATGTCACTATCATTTTCTATTTAGCTCATGGTAGTACATATCTACCGTCGGAGACCGTCTGAGTTGGTACTATAGCAACTCCTATTTCTGCTGCTAAACAGTCTACAAATAATGCTGTTACCTGGTAATTGTTAAATGCTGTGGAAAACTACTTACTGCTATTTTTCTCAAGGTGACGAACACATTAAGATGCTGCGTACATCATACTGACTAACGCCATATTATTATGTGCACTTAACGTCCTGCTTGTCCTATTTCACCGTACAAATAATAATAAAAAATGATAAGTGTGAATAAGGACCTAAAGGAATAATATTATTGAGTATTTTGGTAATTAATAACAAACTTTTTGTCTTTTACAGAAAGGGTCAACAGGCACATTGGTGCTGACGGAAGAAGAGAAGCGCACATTACTAGCAGAGGGTTATCCAGTGCCCACGCGCCTGCCGCTCACGAAAGCCGAGGAGAAATCTCTCAAGAAGATCAGGAGGAAAATTAAAAATAAGGTAATTGAAAGTTGTAATATAACTCGCTATCGATTATTGTAGTTTTATCAGAATACCACACCAATGAAATGTGAATGATCATTTCAGATATCTGCTCAAGAAAGCAGACGCAAAAAGAAGGAGTACATGGACCAACTAGAGAGGAAGGTCGAAATATTAGTTTCGGAGAATTCCGACTACAGGAAGAGGGTGGAAACATTGGAACAGAAGAACGCGAGCCTGCTCAGTCAGCTGGCGGCCCTCCAGGCGCTCGTGACCCGCAACGTCAGGAAGTGACGCCGCCAAAGGGAACCATCGCATGACGTCACATCCCGCTTCAAACTGTGGCATCGCGCTAGGGACTTAACTCGCCAACTTTCATCCAAATTCAAAAAGGAATAGCTGACACTGATCAACAACGGCAGACAAAATATTTTTAGACGTATTTAATGTATGCGTTACGTACGTCCTCACAGCGTTGTTGTATAATCAGATCCCAGGCTGATGTTCAGCACTGCGAATTTATACGGACGGTCAGTTGTATTGGAATGAAGGATGCATCATTTTTTCTTTAGTTTTTAGTCTACCTACATCGTCCTATTTTACATTTCACTAAATATAACCAAACGAATATGTGTTTTATATGTAATACAATGAAAAAGTTTTTCACGATTTAAAAAAGTTTCTCATCTAACTATTGATAAAGAAGTGGTCTTCAATTCATGTTATATAACTTATAATATTTTTATGTAAAGAATACATTTAAGTTTAACTTTTTATAGTTTTCTGCTTCTTCATTTTATTTAACTACATCTATTTATGTTTAGAGTTGATTTATATATCTTCGACAATAGATATTTCAAATGATGTATTTTCTCAGCAAGAAATATTTCTATTAACATCATCCGATCTTTTATTCTGTTATTAATTTATTTTACTCACTACACTTCTAAAGTTTGTAATCGTGAATACTGTAAATCAAAAATAAATTGCAAAATCCTTAATATATTCAGGACTAAGGCTTAGTGCTCTACAAACGTCTTCAATACAAATGACAGTCGTAAAATAAAGCCTGCGATCTGATTTTCAATGTTTGCTTATACATTGTGCGAATTGTAACACTGTAACATTCCCACATTAAAATAAGTAGTATTTTAATATGAAATGTAACAACGACACTGTCCCTATAACGGAGTGTATATTTTTAATGTATATTTTGGATGTAATTTACAATTATATGCGGTAACGTTGTATCCGTGGAGGAGTGATACGCGTTTTTATTGTTGCTCACTGTATTCGTTAGGTAAGGTAATAGAGTGGTGCTGGATCGTGCGTCAGGTCACACCGAATGTGAAGTGCCACCCCCCATTTTTTTTAGTTTTACGTGGGGAAAACGCCTTCGCGTACTCGCCCTTTTGGAGGCAAGGACAGGTCGTGTCGGACTTGCACCGACTGAAACCTCCCAGACGGTCCATCTTCGCCGCTTTTCGGTAGGAAATGAAAAATTTAAGAAAGTGCCACCCCCTAGATATTTATTTCCGCGCCTCGGCGCCGCGACTTCGGGGACGACTCGATCACAGGGAATTGTACTGGGCTCTTTAGGTATTAATAGTCTACGCGTGTTGTTTGAAATCTCGTAATATACAAGTATATAAATATATATTTATTTATATATACATACGGCGTTGCAGAAGCGTCATTAATTTAGGCCTTAATTTTGCGTGTGTTTTTTTTTTAATTAAAATATGCAATTAGTTTAAGCACTGTCATTGTTACCCAAAGCATACGTTCGTCGGTATGCCGCCGCGTCTGCGGGCGAGCCGCTTTATACTTCATAATAATTGTACTGAGATGTTTTTTTATGAACTGTTAACCAATTTTTATATAACTGGCCTAATGATCCGACATCGATTTATATTCATTGGAGGTAAAGGCATGTGACTAAACTACTTAAAGAATTTACGTTATCTCCCGGCGCGACCCCGGCGCCGGGCGCGCTCGGGAGACTTAGCATAATATGTAAGACGTACGCAATGCTGCGTGTTACCGGTTAATTTTGAATTCCATGAATTTGCATTTATAGCGAAATGTGTATCGTCATAGAGATTTTATCATTTATTTAAGAATAACGTAAGAAGTGTGCGCATACAATAGCGGACCTATGAAAGACCGATTTTCATGTGGAACTACTTCGGTTTCGCCAAAACGTCTAGTCTCTACGTAGCAACCTGAAACGGGCTCGGGGAGGGCCGCAGGATTAACTTAGCTGTATTACTTAGCGGATTCGGTTCGTACTGCGCTCTATGGAACGACAAGTACAAATAACGGCATGCCTTTAACTGCATAACTTTACTAAAAAATTATACACCACGAATACTTAACTTCATCGGTTTAGTAGCGCTATCGACGATCTGCGCAGGTTATATTTTGATCCTTGACAATGAATATGTAAAACTGAATCTCCGATATCCATTTCCGTTGAGGTCTTGCCAACGTTTGGCGCGAAGCTCTTGCGGCCGGAGCACGCGACCCTTATGTTGACTAACATCCTTTTAGACACTAAATATTCCATTATTCTTCTAAAAATATATGAGTGACTTAAAGTGTGCTCGAGTACTTACGTGTAATTCTAATATAAATTAAAGCTAACCATTACCACTTGTATGTACAAAATCTCTTAGGAGTTTCTTTCCTTCTACTTTCGGTCTGTTGTAACATAAGTGCTATTGTATCTCTGCGGGAAGCATATTGGCGGAGGCGTGGTCCTCTTAGTATTTTTACTATGTGTGCAATTACAACTTTCTCTTTATAAATTTTTTAAAGTTCTTCCTATTTAGTGATAAGGAAATGTTCTATTTATATCAACGCTAAAATATATCGTCTATTACGACAGCTGACCTGCGGGCGGTTAAAAGAATTTATTGAGATATATTTTAAGAGATTTTTTCTATAACGAAATTTTAGAAATGTATAAACACTGTTTTATGTGTCTATCGCTATACAAGTTAGTTGTAGAAATTAGCGTAAATTTATATCTATATATATACAAAATATATGTTTGTCGGAATTGCAAAGAAGCCTGCCTTTCATTTACTGATTTTACCAATATATCGTGTGGATGGGGGATTGTACAATGAAAGAGCAAGTTATCGTGTGCTATTCAAAATGTTATTAATATAATATATATAAAAAGAAGTATTTAACGCGTAGTTAATTTAATTCCTAATATGGCATTTACCGTCTACAAAAAGAGTGATTTATTTGAAAACGACTTATATAAATTAAAGTAGTTGATATATTAACTTATGGAAACAATGGCGATGTCAGTTGACACACTTCGACTAATAACGTATATAAAATGCCAAACATACATTTATACATATAAGTATGCGAGGAACGCATATTGGGTGACAATAGCGCACATCCATCCGGGGTTATGCTGTATATATTTGAATGTAGAGTAAAAGAAAAAGATTTTTTTTTCATCACAGATGATCTCGAATGGATCGATGTCGTGTGGCGTAGCGTACGCTGTGTCGTAGTGTTTTGTTATTCATTTGAATAGTAATTTTATTGATAGTTTTATTTGTTAAAACTATTCGCTGTTACCTTGAGTCAAGATTTGTTGGATCGTTTGTTTTATTATTATTTCCATTGACATAGCAGACTTTACTGTCACCCTTGAGCTAATAAAATGAGGTATCGTACATCGATTGTTTCATTACCATCACCATACATCCTCTTCGTAATAGCCTAGAAATCGAACATAACACAAGCTCGATATAATATTTTCTTAAATAACCAGCTAAAAGATACACACTTTTGGAGGTCCTTAGTTCTAGTGCAGGACCATATGATGAACCCATCTGACTAAATCTGCCTTAATACCAGCATTTCTATATTCTAATAGTCAACATATGAGAGTTAAGCTGAAATAGATCCGTTCATATTTGAAATTGTGGACTAATGTTAGCCCTTCAATAGAAAAAAAGACAATGTGTACGATAATTTATTTAACTTGTTATACAAGCACACTACACAAAACGTAAACAGTAGAATTCGTAACACTGATTGAGACTAGATTATAATATGTTTCAATTCTCATGAACGTAAATGCCGACAAATGTGACTTTACATTACTTCAGTCTCATTATTTAGTGTTTAAAACAGACTTTAGAACATTGTTACATCCCTATTTAGCCAAAATTTACAATTTCCATACTTTTTTTTACCATGTTGTAAGATCCTTAAAATTACTTAAACCTAAGTATAAAACGGGCAGAAAAATATATTAACGGCACTCGAAAACGTGAACGTACTTAAACATTATCCACTATAGCAATTGTTGCTCCATATTTTCTAGACTTTAATCCTAACATTAAAGTCCTAAACGTACGTACTATTCTAACAGAATGTTAATCTCTACAAATCTGTATATGTAAAAGTGGATGTTTGTATATACAATATAGCTTAACTTCAACATCAATCGGCGATCATACAATATATATATATAAAT
>DWHS01000074.1:0-11833 GCA_018247935.1 Trogonoptera brookiana
AATCTAGACAATATACCAAAACACCTAATATTATTTTTATTTCTAGAAACGAAACCCGCATGTCAAAAATTCAGACCGCAGCTAGAAGATATTAAAAGCTCTTACGTACTTTTGAATAAAACGACGTTCCTAAATCGTAACATTGAAAAAACTGGTAAAATGATCTTTTCTTTAGCTTTTCTCGGTGATTTTTTTAATTATTAGATTTCTTACACATATCTTAGCTTGTATACTAGACTAATGCACCACCACAGGTTACATCAACATTAGGTGGAATTGCAGTTAAATACTAACCTATTTGAGTATGAAAAAAATCCAATTTCCTCAATCATTAAATTCACGCTTTATTTTTGAACGTACTAAATCAATATGACGAAATCCTGCGGTTCTAATAAATAAGTGTTCTCTCATAATATTTGCGAAACACCGAAACAGTAGTATAATGGAAACGGCGGATGGTAGATGTCACCAAAACACTTCAAGTCTAACTCTGTATGATGATGATACCGACTGATGTTGCTCAAAATATTGATAAACAAGTACAGAAAGCAATAGTTTTTTTTATTCCAAAATGCTTGAAATTTCTTTTGTATGTTTTCCAGTAAATGGAAAACCGGTCCAAAAGCCAGAAGCCGTTGACGAAGTAAAAAGGCGGGAACTGTTGATTAGAGCGCGGGAGAAATATAAAAGCAGACGCTTCTGGAACGATTCGAGTACGTTTAATAATGATTTGGTAATAATTTATTTTTACGATCTATAATTACATATATATTACAGAAATAACGGGAATAATAAATATATTGGAGAAAATAGATAGCGTCCTTGCAATTGAAGATATGACTTACAAAATTGCAATTGTGAGAACTAGGCGTTTACAAATAATTAAGTTAAAAAGTCTTTCTTCCATGTTCTTTTGAATTTTTTTTATATACCTAGGTTTTTTTATATATCACAGGCTTTAATGGAAAGCTATTTGAAGACATCTTTGGAAAATCAGTAATATTAGGAATTTGAAGTTAAATCTAAATGCGTTATATTACAATATATTTTTTTAAACTTTATTTTACTTCGATCAACGAAAATTTCAAATTTTCGAGGGAGTCAATATTTTTCTATTATTACACATTTTAATAAAGTATGAACAATTAAATTATTAATTTAAAATTGACTCCTTACATATGCCGATGAATATATATCGTTGTTTTAAAAATAAATCTTTAAACGTAATGGTAATGTATTTGATGAACGATTTTACTACATTCCATATATAATATAGCATTGCGCTTCGTTACCAGTTCTCATATCGCTTTCTGGTGGTAGATTCCTGTTACCAAAGATCCTTTAGGTTGACTCCCTAAATCTCAGTTATAAAAAAATTGCGTTAGAAAATATAACGTGATTAGATTTCCGGTCAATAAACTGCGCATAATTAAATTATTTGTATTTATTTTTATATGTATTTTCTAGTAACAGTTTACAAGTGGATTTGGGTTCTGATCTTCTGCCTGCATGCCTGGTTGTTCCACAAGTGTACCGATTGTTATTGTCAATATTGTGCATATAACAAACGAAATATTTGACAAATGATATTATTTTTAACCTTTAAAAATCTATTAAGTATTGAGATGTTAGAGCTAGACATATTTATTACAATAATTATTTGTTAATTAAAGAAAATACTTGTTAAAAAGGTTTTATGTATTATTATTTATAGAGACATTTTTCTCGTCCTATTAATATGAAGTTATACAACAATAGAAAAATACAAATTTGGATTCTTCATTTGTCAAATGGTATAACTTCATTGTTAATTAACCTCACTAATTCATTATCTTAAAATTTTGAACTGAAACTGTTTTAAAACTGCTATAAAATTGTATTTTTTTTATATAACCAATACTGGATATATGTGTAATTATATCCTTAATACAGTAAAGGATAGAATTGTACATATATCCAGTATTGGTTATATAAAAAAGGCAATTTTATAGAGAACTTTTGTTAAAGTATTATCTTGGAGACTGCACCAGGCAGTAGTCGAGTAGTGGCTTACCTGGTGAAAATACTGGAGTACTGAGATACATAGACTTTTAACAGAAGTATATACTATCGTTAAAAGTTTGTGTATGTCATCATCATTTCAACTGATGGACGTCCACTGCTGGACGTAGGTCTCTTGTAATATGTTCCCCAAAGTAGTCTTCGACTTTTTGCACTATTTGGCTCCACTGGTTCCCAGATATTCTCTTAATGTCGTCTTTGTCTAAGTATAATTCTTTTTGTGTATGTATAATTTCCTAATTCAGAAATTATTTTATCTTTGTGTTTCTTAAGTGATATTTTAATAACTTCAAAGGAAAACCTTCCGTTTATTTTAAAAAGAACATTTGTTTTGTAATCTTCAAATTTGAGCCGAGTTTTATAATGCTCATACTTTTTATAGTTTAGATTTTAATTAAGAAACGAAAATATTTTTTCTACATATAGCTAAGTGGCTATGTGGCTGTTTTAAATAAAATTTGTGTTTAGAAATTCATTATTTCAGTTGATTATGAAAATGATCAATGTTTAAAATGGATTTGTCTTAATTAATTACTTAGGTACAATGTCTACATTTATAAGCAAAATTAATTTAATAAACTGTATATTAATAAGTTTACAATTACATATTTAATATTTATCTGTTCTAAGGTATATTGACATTGTTGCAGAATACAATCGCATAGAAGGACTTAATTGGATTTCTTGGAAATGAAAATGAAACAATTATGCAGTTACAATATCCTTGTTGGAGTGAAGAATTTAAGGGCAATTTGCAATTCTTAAAGTTTATGAGAATAATTAAAAATTGTATAACACTCTTAATCTTTTGAACTTGAACCCTTCCCATCCTTATCTTTTTGGTCCTTATCTTTTTGATCCTTATCTTTTTTGTCTTTGTCCTTTTGATCTTTCTCGTCTTTATCTTTCTTAATGGTAGACATGGCATTGCGAATAGCCTCACTCTGTGGATCTACACCAGGCAAATTTTCAAGAACACTTTGAAGAAAAGCAGGGTCATTCATGACTTCAGCATATTCCTCAGACACATCCATGCTTTCTTCAACCTGTGGTGCCTCTTGTTGCATGCTCATCTCCATTGCCAAAGCAATCTGTTCCTCTTCAGATAGTTCCATAGCTTCTCTGCCAAGGGACATAGCAAGAGCTCGTTCCATTCCAGTGTTTTGTGGATCACCTGGTTTGGTTTCTTTCATCTCAGTATCAGTGTTACCCTGCTGCCTTCTAGATTCTTCTTCCTGACGCTGCCTTTGCTCTTCCATAGATACACGTAAAGCAAGAGCAAGCTCAGGATCTTCATTAGGATCAACTCCGAATTCAAATGGCGATAATCCGGAACCTGAAGGACCTGCACCATCTCCACCTATCAAGGGACTCGAGATCAAAGCCTCTGATAATACAACACAGCCACCAGCTGGAACAGATACTAAATGACTGCCTCCGGATGAGTTATCTTTACCATTAAGGGTATTGACAAATGATGTCAACAAAGGATTGTTTTCTCCATCTTCGCCAAACGAAATGACGTCGCAGTTTACTTTTTCTTTTTTCAATCTTTTAGCTAATTTTACTAATTCCTTCTCATCAGTGTTAATTGGGGAACCAACAAATACGACTATACGCATCTTATGATTCTTTCCTTGGCGATGTTTAAGAGCCAAATGTGCGATTCTTATACCGGTCAATATATTGATATTTCCGTTTGGTTGCACGCGATGTAGCTTGGATAAAATACGTCCAACATCGCTGGTAAGCGTTGCAAGTACTTCAACATTCGCAAGAGTAAGCAGTCCCACATTGTTTTCGGGATTTGACCGAGTTTTGGAATGACATACCAGATTTACGGCATCTTGTTGTGCTTGCAGTCTTGTGGGAAGAAAATCCCCATTTCTCATGTAGTCGCTGTTATCTACACATATCATAGTACTCTCCAAAACCATTATTCCTAGTTTATTTTATTTAAAACACAAAATATAACTAGATAGCTCAACAACGATTTTTGCTGTATAATCCTTTTTAACAGATAAAAAATTTCGGTGTGACAAGTAATGACAACGTTTTTGACAGGCCTTTTTTATTTATATGAAATATTTATACTGTCGATGATTATTATATTATTTTAAATAAATAAATATAGATGTACTTAGAGCAAAAATAAACATTTCACTGATTTTTATCACCTTTGGAAAAAAAATCAAAATACTTGTCTAAATTATCTGAGCACTTAAACAATCTTTTTTATGTTAATACATTCTTTATATACAAAGTATTAAATACATAAAATTCAGCCAAAATGTATTTTACATCCGTTTTTGTATTATATAATTGCTAAATTCAAAATATAAGAAGGCATAAAGTATTATGTTGTTTGACAGCTGTTCTCTTAGAACAATTATGTTACATAGTCTGTGCAAGTTTTTCGACTTGTACTTGATTTTCATTTCATTGGTAAATTTCGGCATATTTCCGAAAAACCATGGCGTTCGGAGATTATCCTAAGGAATATAACCCATCAGTTCACGGGCCCTACGATCCGGCCCGATATTATGGAAAACGTAAATAACAATTACAGAATATTTTTGTCTCGTATAAGGCAGGATACGATTATGTAATTTAAAACTTTTTATTATTTTCAGCTGATACGCCTTTTGGCCAGGTTAAGATAAACGAGCTCGGAGCATGGTTCGCGCGCAGAAACAAGAGTCCTTCGGCTTTCATGGGCGCTTGTAGTAGAGGTAATTACACATAAAAATTTTGAGGGTTATGGCAATGTACTAATAATTAATTTACCGATGCAGTGAAAAAAATGTTAAGATAATTTTCTTATTATTTATTAATTAATTGTAGATTATACGAAGTTTAGTTTTGATGGCTTTCATTGAACTATGACATCAGACCCTTTATTACTTAACAATTAAATCTTTTCTAAGTGCACAGATGAAGTACAGTAATTTCCTTTAAAGTTATATATTTAACATATATTGGAATAATATTTTAAGCACATATAGTATTTGTGTTAAGAAAAAATAAAATAATAATAAACTTGATTTGAACAGCCTGGTGGAGATGGCAGCACAAGTACGTCCAGCCAAAGAAAGTGGGCATGGCACCTTTCTTCCAACTGCTTGTTGGATCAATGACTTTCTTCTATTTGATCAACTATGGCAAAATTAGTAAGTATGAGTTTCTAATGAGAAGATTCTCATTACACTAAAATACATTTTATAAATAAGTGTTGATATTGAACTTTATTGTTATTGTAAAACTGACCTAAAACCTGTAAAGGAGCAGAAAATCAATAATTGTATTTCAACTATTACATTTTATAATAGAAAAATAAATGAATACAAATAGAATAAAGATTTTCTTATAATTAATAGCAGATTTAATTTTTTGTAACAATAATAATTTTTAAATTAATATATACCAGTTTTTATATCAATATTTCTTTCTTTCTAGAGCACCACAGGAACTACAAGTACCACTAAACCATACCTACTGAAGCATTTAGAGGGTTGGAGCGCCATTCATAATCTGTAATAGTCAAAATTATGTTTGTTCATACTCTCGGTGCAATTTGTTTGTTCATTACTAAATAAAATAGATTGAAACTCAACATATGTTTGATTGCCTTTTCCTACGGATTTTTAATTAATACGGTGACTGTAATATATGTAGGTATTTTACTTGCGTGTTAATGAAAAATAACTAAATTGCACAGTTCACTCAAACAGTCCACAACAGTGTTTTGGAATATATTAGAGGAGACCTAAGTTGATGATGAAGCGGGTAATTGACAAATATACATAATGTCACTTTAGGAAATAGCTATGTAGCTGCAAACATCACAGTATCTACTCATCATATATTTAGTACAATAAATAGGTTTTAATTGACAATTTAAAAAATCAATGCTCATCATTTTAAATTATGAACCACAAAAATAATGAACTACTAATGGTAGATTACATCATTTTATTCCTATAATTAAAATGCTTTATAATAAAATGGATTTCATAGATATATGGGATCTGTAAGGATATCTTAACCGTGAAATTTTAAGATATCGAAGTTTACATGATTAGTGAAACGCCCTCCCATAAGTGCTAGTTAAGATTTCGGCACTATATGATGATTGCCTCCTCGAAACATAGATGTTAAATTTCATTACCTACACCATCCAATTGGAGCACAGTAATGTTTGCAAACTACTATTTGGCGGCACAATTGAGAACTGCATTGTAGTTCACTAAACAGTCTCCTACTGCAGAGTCCCACCATCAGGAAAGTTTAGACTTATGTATTCCCAGTAAATACCACTTTTATGCAGATGTATAATTTTGAAAAATATTTTTTATGCTGAGCTTGTTTATCAGAATAAAGATTCTGTATTGTCTTATTTAAAGGTAATGTTTAATATGAATTAAAATAAAGATTTTGAATACATTAAAGTATGTGGAATTAAAACAAAATTTGTTTAGTAAAAATATTTTACTTAAATACAATAATAATTTAGTCTATTGCATGCACACATCATTCGCAGAAATTCATGCAAATCACTTCATATGTAGTCTAATCGATCTCCAGGATTTGTTTCGATGGAATCCAGGTTGTATGTTACTGGAGCTCCTATCACAATTAATCTTGAGAATAATTTAATCTGAAACAAAAATAGTTATTCAAAGTTATTCATTGGTAAATATGCAAAAAATGTTATAGTCCATTGTTCATGTACTTGAAAAAATTTAAGACAACTTATGGTAGATTGAATATGTGATGTCTCTAGTTGTTTAACATAAAATATGGTAACGAAGTTGCTAATATTAATATGATAGCCAATAAAGTGTGTTAAAAAACCTCCACCAATCAAATCAAGAATCATGTTACATGACCAGATAGCCTATTGCATCACAAAGACTACTTTGTTAAAAGAAAATAACAGTATCAAGCAAGGGTATGATATTTTTTACTTTCTAATATTAGGTTCTTTGCAGTGTCCAGCAGTGAACTTCAATCAGTTGATGATGACAACAATTTAGTTATAATAGTTATGAAACTTTATATATATGGTAATACATTATATAGAATAACATCATGTATTGCAAATTAACAGACCCAGCTTCACAGACCCAGTATCAGATGAACTGTAAAAGTAAAAAAAATGGCTATGCTAGCACTAACTTCATCCAGAGAATAGTATTAATAGATTAGTAGCACACAGTTACTAGTTTTTTTTTTATTATATAACCTCCTGTAATTCACAAAATTACACACCAAATTTGACATACAACCTACAAACCCACCCACAGAAAAAAGGACAAATAAGGATAGCCTGCCTTACCTATTACACTACTTCTCTATAGGTCAGATCTGCCCATGTATTTGGGTTTTAATTCTTCTATTCTCTTGATAAAGTCCGTCTTTTCTATACAACCATCGCAAACTTCGTCCCAGTCATTGAGGATCTTTTTAAGATCTCGTACTTTCAACTTCTTCAAATCCACGTTGTTCAGGTCGATCTGCTTATCAAAGCGGAGGTCACATATTTGTGCGTCTTTCTTCCTCAACTTCTCACAGATTTTGTCGGCAGGCATGGACCAACTGAGTGGCTTTGATAACTCTCCTAAAATACCGGTGGCTGACTCTTCTAATCCGCCTAAATAGTAACAAAACCTGTTCTCTTTGTTCTTTGAGCCTTTACAAAACTTCTTAAACTCTGCTTCAATTAATTTCGGATCCTTCTTCACATTGTCGGATAGCGTGGCCGCAAATTTTTCGACTGTTTTAACACAAACTTCGCATTCGCCATCCTTCAATGCTAAGGTTAGTTGCAGCACAGCTGCCAAGAATAGTAAATAAATGCTACTTAATTTATACATTACTGTCTTATTTTTATTCGTAAAATCAATGCTAATTTTAGTCACAACTGACTAGACGATGTAGAAATAGCAAAACTAAAATGAAAATGTTGTAATAGAAGAGGCTCGTCCATTCATGAAATTGAAGACGTTGACAGCTTTACTTGGCCCGCCACGATTGGTGCACGTTTTATTAAAAGCAGTAACACAGATTTGTTTCACGCAGATACTTGAAGTAAAATAACAACGAATGTTTTACATTAATATTTTAAGTTATAGTTATAACACAACTACAATAAAATAATTAGTACCAATTTGTACAAGTTCCATTAAATAATAAAATTGTAAACTTCAACCATTTATACGCCTTGACATTTTTGTATAAAAAAGTGCAAGTGTCGTTGTTGTCATGGGAACCACATTTGTTTATCAATATCCTAATTTCGATTTATTCTATGTTTTCAATTGTTTTGTCAATAAGTAGATATATGTAAAATCATTTTCAAAGCAGTTGAAGATGTCTTCTGTTAATATAGAACTTAAAAACAATCCAAGAGCGGCGTTAGAACAACATATTACAACTTTACAAAGTGAATCAAAAATTGCTCGTAAAAATGCTTATGTGAAGATAAACCAAGAACTATTTGAAAATCCTGCTAATAGTGACTGCGATTTTAGTATTATATTTCCCGAAATTTATGCATATGTACTTAAAGGTTTTTCTGATCCCTCTGAGGGATGTCGAGAAATAAGTGCTTTAATAATTTCAAATTTTATTGAAAATCTGCCTCTTAATGATTACTATTTAACTTATATATTACCTGTAATAGTACGGCGAATTGGTTGTGCAGAGATTGTAGAAGATTCCGAAGAAATTCGTTTGGTACTCATTCGATTGGTACATAAAATAATAGAAAAGTATAAACACACCCAACTTTTAACATCTTTCTTCAACGATTTTACTAATATATTAACGAAAACGAGCACCGATCCGTTCCCTAAAGTTAAATTAGAAGCCTGTGAATGCATTATATTGCTTTCTAAGACACTTCAAAGAGATTTTCATCTCCAATCGGAAAGTTTTATCAAGCCTTTGTTGTCTAACTTTGCACATCAGCATTTTAGAGTACGAGTTGCATCTATAAAGGCGATTGGTAAGATTATGTTTAATGGCAATTCGAACATGTCATTTTATTATTTTAAAATTGTAAATTTTGTATAGCTTCATCCAGTTTATAGATGATCAATTTTCATTATTAACATATTTTTTTACTTTTAAGAAAGAAGTAATCTTTGTTAATTTCTTTATAATGTAAATGTTTTAATGGTCAAAACCTTAATGGTTGTTTTAATTTGAATGGTATATTTTAGTGTTTGAATTTACAGTGTAGATTACAATAAAATGCCACCAGGACCTTGTTACATAACATTTGAATGAATTGCATTTTTACACGAATTTAAAATGAATTTAAATAATTCAGGTGCAGTAGTAATTGCTGGTAATGCTAAGTGCTTTGAGCTGTCAATAACTCCATTAGCTGAAAAATTGTTTGATGAGAACACACAAGTTCGTATGCAGGTCACCCTGGAAGTTGGTAACTGGATGTTGAACTATAGAGATAGATATTCATTCTGGCATCGTATGATGCCTCTATTACTTACAAGGTTAAATTTTTATTATTTGTTGAGGATGATGAATGTGACGAGTGAAATATCAGTCATCAAGTAATAAAAATAATTAATTTTAAATTATGTTCATTGCAGTTTAAGTGATGTGATGGCTGATGTTAGAGACACAGCCACAAAACTTTGGTCAGATGTTGGTCTTCAGTACTTAGAGGAGAATGAGGAGGATTTGAAAAAGAAACTGGATTTCCTAAAGGATGTTCCTTCTCATTATCCTGATGTGAAACGCCCTAACTTTGGATGCAGATGTTTGGTACAAAGTAATATTGGAAAAATTGTACCAGCTATTGCTAAAGGTGAGCAACAGTACTATTATATTAATATGTCAACACTTATGATTGTGTCAACAAATATCATTGTAGATACATGAAGAAAAAAGATTTGTTTATTGACACTTTCACAAAATCAGATGTTGAGTGACAATAAGTGTGTGGATAGCAAAGTGTGGTTAATCAGAATACTCTCAGATGCTGACAGAACACTGCAATGCTCTTATTGTTGCCGATTTACATTACGAGATAGCTTGTCAGGCACATTGGAAAAAAATCTCACCATTAACCAAACCTTACATATGGCCCGAGAATCTGTACAAGGGACTCTTACCTCAAGAGTCCATATTGCAAAGTATTTAGCCACAGTGACATTAGATGAGGAGGACTAAAAATTGATACTATAATATATAATTTTTTGGGACCTCCCATCTGATGGTATAATGTTGCAGTATATCAATGAAATCGTAAATATATGAAATAAATAATCATTGTTCACAACAGAGATGGATGGATGGCAAGCTGACGCTCGCCTCCGTGTCGGTCAACTATTGTGCTGGTTGGTGCTTTGTGCGGAGGAGGGTTCTACGCAGCACGCTAATACTATTGTGAAGATCCTGCAGAGAGGTGCCGGGGATGAGGACGCTAGAGTCATTCTTGAGGTGAGAATCAATTATTACGATAATTCCTATGTATAGACTATTCACATCATGAAGTAACTCCTGATAGTAAATATTTTAGAACAACCTTACAATAAATTAACTTTTAAGTAGTTAATCTATAAAATAACATATTACGCTTAAACGGCAATGTTAAGTATGTCTTTGTGAGAAGAGACACTGAGTATAGGGAACATAAAGAACGCTTGTAAGTTGCAAATAATTATTTATTGTTTATAATTATCCTGATGCATTTACTATGTACACCAAACCATATATAAAGTGAAACAGCAAAAGTAAATTTTATTATTTCATTCCTCAAATTATCTGCCTTTTTTCTTTAGGATTATGGGGACGAAAGGAACGGGACATTCACCTGATGGTACGTGATACGCCTGGCTATAACAACATGGCGCTAGTTAGAATGATGTACACAGCACCACATTGTGCTTGTCGCCTTGAGACATAAGATGTTAGGCTACAGCGCCCTTCAAACCGGAACGCATTAATGTTTGTAGACTAATGTTTGGCGGTAGAAGTAGGCGTTGCGGTGTATTAGAATTTAGGAAGGCGTCATTTTGGCTAGTGCTGTTATACAATAACAAGTAAATAGAGGCATTTAGAGTAACTTAATGTTTTAGATTAAACGCGCATCAGAACTTTTCGGATATTTCATCGTGCCCGAAACATGGTGGCCGTTGCTCGAAGCAGATGTGGACACATGGCCAGTGCTAATGGTAATTGCGAACATCCTCAAAGGCTCCAGAGCCGAGCTGGTGAAGGGGAAAGTTATGATGGAGCTGTGTAAAGAGTTGGCCGATCCGGACCGCTGCAGATTGAGGAAGGTATGCACCTATTACTTTTTTTCGATCTATATTACGTTCAAGTAATGTTATAAGAAGCTTTAATCGTTCAGTTTATAATACGAAGGGGCGAGGTTCGATTCCTGGTGAGCTTCCAGCGAAGAAAACATATCGAGAGGAAACTGTTTCAAGAATAACAAATAGCAATGACTCTTTCTTTTTAAAGATAAGGCCCTGAGTCTCATTAGGGACGTTATGTGCTCTGTATAATCTTTAAATTAATAATAATAATTGTATTACATTTACAGCCTAAATATCAGGAGAATCTTCTCCACGTAACTGAAGCGCTTATGAATCTCTGTGGTGAGGAGTGCGCGCCAGTAGTTGAACAGTTGTTTATAATAAACTTCACCGTATACGCCATGCCGATAGACGATAAAATGCAGTTCATGGCTCTATGTGAGTATTGTTTTTGAAATGGAATTTCTATTGATTTATAT
>DWHS01000075.1:0-11810 GCA_018247935.1 Trogonoptera brookiana
CATGGCGGTGAGCCGCGTGCCCAGCCCGCTGCACGACGGGAACACCCCCGTCGCCGAGAACTGGTGTTTTACACAGGTAATTTCCTCTCTGACCAGCCGACTCCAGCGAATATTTGCCATATAATCATATATATATCCATAAACCTATCATGTACATTCAATCGTTAATAGTTGAATCTTTTGTCAACATAAAGTCATCACTATATGGGATTTTGTTTTTACGCCAGTGTAAATTTTTTGTTAATACACGCATAAAACTCTCTTCCCTGAAATTATAAGTACAAACTATAATATTAACATTTAATAATGTATTTTAAAACACATCGGTAAGAAATATCTTACGAAACTACGTACGTGTGTCTTTGTAGAAGATATTACAAAATTTAAACATGGATGTATCAAAAATATTTTTTTGCATACTTTGTCAAGGGAAGATTACTTTGTAATTAAGCTCCGGATATTGTTTTATAAATCTTTTCAACGGCAAATACGGACCGCCTTCATATTTTTTTTAATAAATGCGCGAGAGCCTTCTGCTCCATCTCCGGGTATTAATTTTAGGAGATTTTTTACTAATAAAAATAGAAACTTTTAGTTAAGTTTCTGTTTCAATTCGATTAGTAGACATCCTTCAAACGCCTGTGATATACGTTTACTATAATATAGTACTTAAAGTATTAATAATAGGAGTATTGCGAAAAAGTTTTAATTCTCTTTTAGTGTCGTTACATTCTTCCGCATCGGTTCATAAATAGATGATGGTTTTATTTATTGCCCATTTATTGGTATTTCCTTTTTATCTTTTCCCTCGTAATTCCTCTGAATTTACATGTAAAAGACAAAAATGTAACATCATAAAACAATACCATGATTTCGTGCGGTTACGTAGCATCGACAGACAAAGGATGCTCCTGTTTAAGAGAATCAATATTCGGGCTAGGCGTTATCGTTGAACTTGAATTATACTCGCTCATTGTGCTAATATGAAACTCAACAAGGAAGTGACTACGTACGTACGTACATACGTGTCCAATACTTGAATGCTAGAAGGTGACTCGGCTCAATGGCGCTACATTTGCGATATGCAACAATGATACAACGTGACCAATAGCGTCTCTCAGCGACACTGCGAGCTGCTTTATGTGTTATAGCATTGCAAACTGTCGATATGCTCGTATCGATCGTGTATACATTAGCGCAATAAACACGACCTTTAATAAACCGATTACTACTTCAACACACAATAAAAAAATATACGCATGAAACAATAAAGACGGTTCAAATTTGAACCATTTTTTAACATATTTGGTCACCGTTCACCGTCAGTATATTTTAATCATACTATTATTATCTGTTTATATGTTCTAGTTTATTAATGTTTCCGCTGATAATCAATATTGAGGAAGCACCCTATTACTGCGCGCACTTGCAATCACTACGGTGAAATTCGTTTACTGTGACCGGTTATTTCGTCGAGGTCGAATTATTTATTGTTGCGCTGTTCCAACATTTGTTTCCTGATGTACGCTTGAAAAATCGGAACGACCGTTGTCCGACTTAGCTGCCAACTGGGTATTACCATTTTAGTGTACTTTTTTTTTGTCTAAAATCCATTTAGTTCACGAACATTAACGGTAAAATTTTAGTTCGACTCGACAGCACGGCCGTATGTTGGTTAATAAGGCCTCCGCTTAGATTTTTCCATTTTAATCGGACTGTATTCGATCGTTTTTAATGCTATGTGCTGCTTATGATCGTGTTAAAATAAAGATAAAATGTATAACAAATTACTAAATGTTTAGTGAGTCATGGTTGTATATATGTTTTGAATATCAAAACGTTTTTAGGTCATCAACCTTGTAATGGTTTCTAAAAATATTTTTTTTTGTTACAATTGACCAAGAGTGAGTAGAATTTAATTTGACATAATAACTGACGTTAGTAATGGAACAGTTGTATTTCAGTTTGAAAGATAATGTTTATCGACATTTAATATGGAGGACAATTTAAATTCAATAAGGCAAGGTCAACAATAATTTCGGTGCGTCTTAATGAAAGATGAGTGAATCTGAAAGCGATTGCGCAACTCTTGCAAATAGTATTTCCTTCTAGGTTTCTAGTAATGTAAAGTGTGTCCAGGTACACGTGAACAAACTTGATTCAGCGTCCCACGTGTATTCGATGCCGGTACGATCCACGTTGCAGTGCTGTGCGTGAACACTTATTGACATACATTAACAACACAAACATTGTTAACATACAACCTACACATTTATAAAAGACATAACTTTAACAATATCGTTACAAATTCAAAACAAATTAAATAATTAATATAACAATCTGTTTTTTTTTTTAAATAACTTTTAAATGAATGAAGAAACTATATGATATGTAATACTTAAAAGTATGATCATTTTTTTTATAATGTAATATCTTAATATTCGTTTGTCTTTACATTAAATTTGCTCATTACAATAATTAGCTAATCTCTTATAATTTAACTAGTTAAATAATTGTCATCAACAACTGGATAAACTTATTAAAATTTAACTGAACATTATAGCAAAACTTAAAAATATCACTAATATGATGTAAGGAAAAAAACATCAAATTCAATTTCTCATTATGAATGCGTTCGTGTATTGCATCAGGTACATTCATGAATTGTGTGATCTCTTTATTAGTTCCAATCTATAAATAATTTAACTTTTCATGGCTTAAACCAATATAATTGTTTGTGTTAAAGGTAAAATCAGTAACTACAGTTTGTTACGATTATTTACTTGGAGAAAAGAAATTCAAGAGATTATCAATTTAAAAAGGGTTCACCTATCGGCATGAAAGTTGACAGAATTATACAAAAGTTGATATATTGCCAGCGCCACTTGTTGGCAAGCTTTACAACAAAGGGAGAGACATTTAAATCTTTCGATGAAAAGTACATTAAACGTACCATCTTCATAGGACATGTATATTATGTAATAGATTTTAAATAGTAGTAGCACGTAAGAAGTAAGAATAACATCAACTATTATCGCCCCTGTGAATGTTTTGTCTTCTCGGACGGACAAAAATGTTTTTAAGTTTATCAAATTCATGCATATTTATTAAAAGCTTGTTATATTGGTATATTACAAACAGTCGAAGTGCCTGTTTATTTGTATAGGTATACATAAATAGGATAAGCTTTTGATTTCTGAAAAGATAAATAATAGTACATTCGAATTCCACTGATCGTACTCAAACTCCACCTTCCGTACCTTCACTCAAATACTTCGTGTACAAATATAACAGTGTGGATGGTGTTAGGAATAGAAATAAACATAGCATGCGTTTAAGACTTGGAATTCGCAATCGTTTTCTGTAAGGTGCGTCCACAAACGTGTGGGGATGATGCGGTTGGCCTTGTAGCGGGTCGGTGACCGGGCGAAGACCCTAGCAGCACCGCAAGCCCGCAAGCCAAGCAACGGTCGGGGGCAACGACCAGCCTGCGGACGATGCTTCAACTAGTCCTCATGACCCCCGACAGCCCAAGCGCCCATGTACATATACCGCGATAGCCTCTTTAAACTTCACACACAACCTGTATTTCTTAGGGATAAACGCCACTCATCAATATCTATGATGATGACATTCTGCCGTGGTGTTGATCTCTACAAAGCACGTACAATAGAGCGCGTGGCATTTACATCTTATAATTTATTGAGTAACATATGAACTAAGACGGTTTTCGATTTTTCAACTATTAACAGCATCAATAAAAATATACATTAAAATTTCACCTTCACCTTCCTATTATTAATAAATGTTTTATTACCATCATACGTTTAATGTTCTACTAGGGCACAGAAACAGTTTGGGATGTGTGGTACATGTGTAGAGGACGTTAAAATTAAAACAAAGTAGACACTATTTTCTTTTATAAATATTTATTTCTTACTCATTAAATATATGCATCTAAATAACAAAATTCGACCTTTCATTAAATAACAGAAAAAAATCTTAGCTATTAACTTGACATTAACTCGTTCCACAGCATCTCTTCCGGATTTTTAAAAATAATTTTACTTCGATATAAATTAACACGTTTGACTTTATTTTATAGCTTTGTGGTCCCTAATATATGAATACATACCCAATAATGCCTCATAAGAATAAGATCCGGTTAACTATAACTTTCCTTTATCTATTCCTATCAATACAGGTTGGTGTCAGCTTTACAACCAAGCTGAAAATGTTGTAAAAGTATCAACAAATATAAAAAGTTGAAACTTGAATTGAAATTATAAAAGAAATAATTAAGAATTTGATAAAGTCTGGCGCCGTACTTTATTTCCTTTTTTTAATCTAATCAACATAGTAAAATAATAAAAAAGAAATATATAATATTTATTGCATACAGTAATGATTACATTGGTTAGTTAGATTGTAACAGAACGCTTTTCTTTGTTACAGGTGAAGGTGGTAAAATTTAGTTACATGTGGACAATAAATAATTTTAGTTTCTGTAGGGAAGAGATGGGTGAAGTGTTAAAATCATCGACTTTTTCGGCCGGTGCTAGTGACAAATTAAAATGGTGTCTTCGTGTAAATCCAAAAGGACTCGACGAAGAGAGCAAAGACTACTTATCATTATATTTATTATTAGTGTCGTGTAATAAATCGGAAGTACGTGCAAAGTTCAAGTTCTCAATATTGAACGCTAAGAGAGAGGAAACCAAGGCGATGGAGTCACAGCGAGCGTACAGATTCGTTCAAGGCAAGGATTGGGGCTTCAAAAAGTTTATTAGAAGGTAAGCATTCGAAACTTATGAAAGTGTATTATAATATAAAAGTGAAGAAATATAACGGGTAATATTTTGAGAAGTTACTAAATCTATTGTAAGTGGCATAAGTAATTCGACCACATAAATAATATATGAACTCATTGTTTACATATGTAGATTACAAAACTTCTTCTAGTTTTAAGGAAAAAACATCGGACTTTTTTTCTATAGGTTGTAAAACTTTTTGACTGATCAACAATTCAATCGTGAAACGGTTATGTATTATTTATCAAAATGCATTTAACTAAAAGATTTGATTAAAACAGTGCCGGGTAAAGCCGGAAATACGTGCGAGCCTTCTATGACCGGCACTCCTAGGAAACCTTAATAAAATTTTCATTGGCATTTAACCTCATATGCGCACTGTATATTTAAATGACATTGTATTATATACCTCTATTAAATGGCGGAAGGTAAAGCTGTTCATATACCGCAAGTAGAAATGCTTAGTGTTTCTGGAACTAAATATAAAAAAGTTATTAATATTAGTTTGTGCAGTCTTTATCGAGTCAATATTTTTTACTACATAAATTAGACCATGTAATGGAAACGGCAAGATATAAAAGTTATCTCTTTTATGCATTTGAGGTACATGGAAGTTATAAGTAACATCAATTATCTCTAACTTACCTTGAAAAAGATCTATAGAATTTTTTGGGTTGTATAATACTTATTTAACCTTTGGCAAACTTTGTACCGTATTATTCTCTCCATGCATCTTTCGATTGAAATAAATATTAATTCTACGATAGTGCTTAATTAAGTGTATAATATATCTATGTTATGTAATATAAGAAAACTATAGCTTACCTCCAAAGTTAATAAAAGTAGACGCATATGGAATATCTATGCTGTAAAGATGCTTTTATTATCGATGAGATGAATTCGCAGTTGTCCCAATACGGACTTTAGAAATTATACACCACATTTGTTTGGCATTGTTGATTATTACTCGTATTAAAGTATAGCGACTACTACTTGGTCTTCATAGTTTTATTTAAAAAATTTCAGAGATTTTCTGCTAGACGAAGCAAACGGCCTCCTGCCTGAGGACAAACTGACGATATTCTGCGAGGTATCCGTTGTCGCTGACAGCATCAACATCAGCGGGCAGAGCAACGTGGTGCAGTTTAAGGTGCCAGAATGCCGATTGTCGGACGACCTCGGCGCGCTGTTCGACAACGAACGGTTCTCCGACGTCACCCTCGCGGTCGGCGGCAGGGAGTTCCAAGCGCACAAGGCGATCTTAGCAGGTGAGACTTACAAACAATTCCAGCTGCTGAGTTTGTAAACAATCTAGCTTCACACACTGACAACCGTGCTTGTTAGATTTCTAAGAACGCGGGTGTAGTCTAACGAATCTTAGAATTCAATAGTATTAATATTTATCTAACATGATGTATTTGTTCACTTATCTTAGTAACGTACATCGTTATTATATGCCGCAAACTTGTAATTATACAAAGTTAATTTGTGCATATTCACTATATCATACCTCATACAATATTAAAATCATACACATGTATAACACAATAAACAACGAAGCAGTGGTTCTATTAACGCATTGATATCAGATAGGGTTATATAAATTAAAAAAGTAATAATTGTATCTTAAATTACAAAATAGATAATTACAATATAGACATCACCACAATTTCACATCGTAATAAGTGACGATGAGGGAGTAGATGGTAAATTGTGCTCGGCCGGGGAATACTCTGGTTCTTATATATTGACAGCCGATCAACTACACACCAATACTTTTATGACGGCTTTATACTATTATGGAAATTTAGTTAGCCAGGCGGCTTCAAAAAACTATCAACCATATTTCAGAAACTGTTGGCCCCGAAATCGAACCAGTGGCCTCCGTGATACAAGGCTCTAGCACTTACTCACTGCATTACGGAGGCAGTTGTGCATTATAATAAAATAAAAATAATAGATTTCTCTACCTTTCCTCTGTAGTATATCCTGATTTTAGTAACTAAACATATATCTCAAAAAAGTTTATAAATCTATTTGGGTAATTCACAAATAGGCTTAGATAATAAATTAGAAGATATCGTAAAAATTCCGGTATTTTCGCCAAACGTCCATTTTTTTGTGTCATACTTTTCCCATATTGTTTTTGGCATCTTATGACGCACGACCTCCTTTAAAGCTTTTGCTGTTGCTTTCACCAATTATTAAGATTCCATTGCAATTTTGTATTTAGCTGGATTTATTTTTTATTTTAATCCATTTATTTAATCTTTGTGATAACAACGCGATGTTTGATTTTACTTTATTTATTATAACAGAAACATTGTAATCGCGTATTTAACATATTATGCAGTTATGTTATCATTAACATTGTGATGTTCATTCATGTCAGATATTTCACATTCGTAAATTAAATTATGCGTTTGTTTAACCTACTCACGCACGAGTATCTATATAATATCAAATTAATATTACTATTCTGGTATAAGCCTGATATTATTAGTAGGTAGTGTGTATGTATGTGTAATGCAAATATGAATATTCGTCCCATCAGTACTATTTACTATACTCATAATAATAGTAATTCTACGGAGGGATGAATGTGTATGTAAATTCTCACAAATACAAGTGATTATCAAGTGTTATGTTACAAATATAAATTATTAAATTATCAACATCAGGTAGACATCGGCATAGACGACCACTGTTTGAGGTATATAATCGAAATTCCTGTCTGATGTATTAGGAACTACAACATTAGCCAATGAATCAAGATGGTACCCATGGATTCAAACTTACTTATTCTATTTAAATCAATCTGCTCTCCGTTTTCAGGCATTCGTAGTATTTAATTCTCTACAACATTCCCATTTAACTTTAACTTTTAGTTAAATGTTTAAATAAAAAAACTTTAAATAAAACATCGATTTTTCTACATTTTCAGCCCGGAGTCCAGTTTTTGCGGCCATGTTTGAACACGAGATGGAGGAAAGAAAAAGGAATAGAGTGGATATCACTGACGTGGATCACGAAGTGTTGCGGGAAATGTTGCGTTTCATTTATACGGATCGCGCACCTAACCTAGATAAAATGGCTGATGATCTGTTAGCCGCAGCCGACAAAGTAAGTCTTTAAAGAAAGTAATTCTTATTCTTGGTAGGTCTCTCTTGCTCGAGTCCGTCTTAGTAGGGTACCACTGTAGCTAGTGAAATGACTATGATAACGAGACTTGACACTGCCCTAAATTGTCAAGCGCAATGTGGCTCAGTGTTTATCATCCTAACTAGCAAAGAAGCAGTTAATTTCAGTAATGTTATATCCTTTAATTATTTATATTAAAAATATGTATATTTGTTTTGTTTCAGTACGCGTTAGATAGATTAAAAGTGATGTGCGAAGAGGCGTTATGTCTAAGTCTGTCTGTAGAAACAGCAGCCGACACGCTTATATTGGCAGATCTACACTCGGCTGACCAGCTAAAAGCGCAGACCATCGACTTCATAAACACGTTAGTCCCTTTTATCTATTATTGATATTACACCACATTATTTACTCTTACTAAAAGGGGTCACAGCTAAATGAAGTTTGCGTGTAAATGGTATGTTTTAGTGTTTGATGACAATGTTTCAGGAGTCACGCGACGGATGTTATGGATACTGCCGGCTGGAAGAACATGATCTCCTCGCATCCGCATTTAATAGCGGAGGCCTTTCGTGCACTCGCCACACAGCAGCAGCAGATACCACCAATCGGACCGCCCCGCAAGAGAGTGAAACAAGCCTAGGACTCGTCTCACACCCAACTTAATACCAAAGACACCCGGTGGAACACAAGCCTTCCACGCTACGGTCAAACTGTTTCGAATAAGTGAACTGTGTCATGTCAGTGAAATGAACCCAATACTGCAGATGGTGCTGACCTCTACACCGGACAAGTTCTTTTCTTCAGACAAACATTGTGTATAATAAAACCATTATTGTTTAAGTTACTGATTATGTGTCTTAATTCGTAATAATAATTCGCGCCAACGCGATAACTGCACTCGTGTGTTGTTGTGTGCACAATCAGGGTAAGTCCTATATTATTTATATGAAACTATCAATGCATAAAACTCGGTGGTTGACACAGAAGAAATTTTTCAGTGTAAATTCAATCTGGTCACCATTTTATCAAATCAACAGAATGAGTGGTTGACACCAAAGAAAATTTTCAGTGTACAACTAACTGGTCACTGTGTTATCAATTCAAGTGAGTGGTTGACACTGAAATAATTTTTCAATGCAGATCCAACTGGTCACAGTGTTGTCGGTGGTGAACGAGTGAATGACTTCCACTGCAGTATATACCAAGGCATGAGTGCAGAGTTTCACTGGTAAAACTTTACTGTGTGCAAAACACATTATATTGAAACTGTGAGATTGGCCGGTGAGTGTTTCTTATGATAAGTTATGAATCGAAGGATTCATCCTTTTCATTTACTATGATTGATCTCAAGACGATATTCGATCCTAATATTTTTTGTCGTTTAGTGGTACCGCTTTTAAATATTTACTTTTAATGTGTTACGGAGCTGGACGCTTGTAGTTTTTGATGTAGGGAGCTTGGAGTATAATATTTTATGTACGTCAGTTTCTGTGAATGTTCTCTTACAGTTATTTTAAATGTAACTTATTGATATATATATAATAAAACTGATATAAAGAAAGTATTGAAAATAAAATTTCATTGTTTCAAGTATTTAATCGCAGAATATGATCTAAAAGTTATTGGCTAACATTGTATCGAAAATAAAACTATACATCAATTTATTGTAAAATATATGTAAAGTTTGCTGCTAAGGCAGTTATTAACATTTAAAAGTCCTATGAAGCGTGATTAATATTGGAATGGTAGACCTTCTTAAGTAGTACTTTTGGTCGTAAATGAAAGTAAAAGTAGCGCGGTTATTGAATGCAATAAATCTATGTAAAGCTGTGTCACACTGTTTTGTACAGATGGACGGACAATTAGAACCGGAAGGGAAGATTATATGTACAAAACTATGTGACATACAGAAGTTGTAGGCGACTCGAGTGTTTGTATTAAGTATATTGAAATTGTTGGTATTGTATATAGAGCTGCGATCCCACCATTAAAAATATTTCTAAGTACTAAGTTTTTTAAGTGGTTTCACTGGTGACAACCATTCTATTATTATTATTTTAACTTTAGGTGTTATTCCATATGACTTATTGTGATTTTTTTCATACAAATTCCCCATAGGTTTAACAAACGCAACTTTTGTTTTGATTGAAGTGTAAATTAAAAATAATGTAAATATGTCTTCGTGTCATTGGTTTTTTCGCTTATTTTTCTTACTTTGCGATATGCGCTAGTCTAATTTTTTTCGATATATTCATTTTCTATCCACATTTTGACATTTGAACTTCTCCCTTTTAAATATATAAGTATTTGTTGAATTTTAATGTGTCATTTGAATAATAAAACTTTTCCTTTTACCTCATGTTCTCAAAGGTCTACTTTAAGGTATATAACCCAATTTTAGTAATAATATACTGTGGCCAATAAAGTAATAATATTTATAAAATAACCATTTTATACCCATTTCCCAATTTACATAGCTGGCAGCTGTTGTACTGTAATATGATAGTTACAATAACAATTGTCAGGAATTATTAACTGTGATTATCGAAATTGTCAATAAGTTGAGCAAATAAACGAAATGATGTAAACTTTTTTTTTATTAATATCCCCCACATGAAAGAACACCTGATGGCAACCCAAGAGTTAGATTTTTATTTAAATTTTGGCTGAGTAACTCTCCACTTAAGAGTACAAACATACTGCCGGGAGGAGAGGGCTAACAGGAAGTGGTTTCGTATTTTTTTATAATAGGACAGCAAGGATGAATTAGAAATGGACTAAATATCAGGACTATCAGTACCAAATTCATACGCATTAATGTTATTGCATTTTAGTGCGTATTTAGTATCCGACGCGCAGAGGTTAACTGCTTCTCGCAAGATGGAGTTCCTGGGTTGGTTCCAGAAACACGTTGTGGATACTGGAATGGTGTTTTTTAGAATTCGCATAGCTATTTACAATCCTCTTGTAATTTTTTCTATGGAAACATTGCTCTCTTCCGGCTGTCAATTCAAGATAGCCGCCAACTATTTTCGGCAAGAACTTTCCAATATTCTTCTTTGGTACTTAAAATCACGTAAAATTGAGAGAAGTAGTACTACTGTTTTGTAATCACACTCGACAATATAACGAATTAAATAAATTTTTAAAAGGTTTTGGGCATTAATTTCTCCTGTCATAAATATTCACAGCATGACGTCTATTAATGTAAATTTAACTCGAGAAATTTGAGTTAAAAAATCTTCATATAAGTTTCAAAAGAACATAACTGCTATAGAAACGCTTTAAACCCTACCATATAAATAAAAGCTTTTTTAGTGTTCTAAATAACGTAGCCTTTTTAAATGACGACAGGACGTGACATTATTCTGCTGCCCTGCCTATATAATGAGGAACTACTAGAAATATTTGATTACTCTGTTTACTACAACAGTTTCTCGCTCTTAAAGCGAAAACATTAATATTTGCCCATTATTCATTAGTTTTAAAATTTTACGATGCTGATATATATACAGAATCTCAACGCGAAAATTTCTGCCAGTATAAAAGTATATTAGATAAAAATGTATTCATATTTATTTAAGCCACGATATGTAAAATATTATACAAAGGTAAAAAAAATAAGGTTTAACTATTAAATCTCTCATATTATTGGCAAAATTTAAAAGTTTATAAGAAAAAAATAGACTACAACCATAAAAAAAACTCTCGAGACTCTGAAATAAATTTAATACAAAAACAATAGAACCGAATATTAATTCTGTTCACCGAGTAAAAGTATGTATTAATTAAACCGGTAACACTGATATAGTTTATAAAAATAAAATCACTGTCATCCGCAGAAATAGGGAGATG
>DWHS01000076.1:0-11804 GCA_018247935.1 Trogonoptera brookiana
GCTATAAATAGCAGCTCTGCGACTAGTTTCACTTTTCATTAGCATCGACACGCCTACGGTTTCCGGGGAATTCGGTGGAAAAGCTTGTTGGCGGCCGCCTGGGACGCGCTGGCCTCCAGCGAACTAATTGTTTGCAATGTAGGAACCTAAAAAACTTTATGGGACATTCATTTTATTACTTCTTTGCCTATATTTATTTTATTAGTATTATGTATACTATTTACTTTTTGATTCTGAATACATCGGTGTACTTAGAAAAAGATTTGAATATTCCCACTATTCTCGGTGTAAAGTAAAAGACGCCTAAGGAGTAACAACCCTAGGAATGGAACTACAACTTTTTCTTGGGACCTTTACCGACATACTGCGCACGCAAACGCCGCATGCCGCGTCCGACGAGTGCCCATAGTCTTGGAGATTACGTTCAGCAGTGGGAATTAAAAGGATGAATCAGGATAATTACATAATTAAATAATCCCGGAGTGTAGAGTATTGGATATCAAAAAGGCTTTATGCACTTTTTATTTTCTCGACGGAAGTTTTACTTGCGACATAAGTGTATGTGTTCAATTATCGTTGTATGTCGTTTAAATGAATTGTATCTTTTAGTTAATGTAATAGTGTATGATTGATTGTAGACTTAATAAATAAAGTAAAATCAATAAATAAAATTTAAATTTATAAATGTGCTCGTCGCTGATCACTGTTTTCTTTTTACAGTGCGGTAACTTTCAACTGGCGTTTGGCACAGAAACACTTGCTTTCTGTTCGCATACGTTTGCTGCATATGCTCATTAATGCAATTTAACTCGTTGATTAAAACAAGCGCTGGATCATCAATTATGTAGATAGATGAAAGGATTTCGCTTTCGATACATCAGGACTACGTAGCGTGGCGTTCACATTACTCGATAGCTAGTTTCTAAGTATAAACATATGATTAAACGTTTCCTCAGAAGTCATTCTTGTTCAATTGCATTAGTATATCGCATTTTCTGTGTAGTGATAGCTCTGGATGTTATATAGACGATAATCAATAATTGGTAACCACTTTTGCGTTTGATGAAAATGAATGAATTTGATGTTTGTGTTATTACTTTGAGTGCATTTAACTTTATGTCTGAGCTTATAAAAGATGGGTTTTCATAAAAATATAAACTGATAAACGCAAAATTTCCTCAGAAATGATTACACAAATCAATGTTATCATTCTTAAAATTGAATTTTAGAGTATATTGGAACAAGATTTATAGGATCATCAATGCAATATATTGCATTTACAACAGAAAATAATCACCAGTGTCTTAAGTAAAATGAATATATTGGAAGTGACAAGTAGTAAAATGAAAACTTTTTACAAACAAAAAGAACCATATTATAGATATAGAACCAGCGTAAACGGCTCTTAAGACTTGTCCAACGTTAGTTCACAGTCCTTAGTGAAAAAGGAGAAGCGTGTCGGCACGGCTGCCAGCGGGACACGCCACAGATACATCTCGCATCATGCGGATGTTTAAGGGTCCACCGGCGGGATAAACTATTTCGTTCGTTCATGCCTTCTTGTCTGAATCTTATTTACTCATTTACATATACGCAGAACATATGCATTGATATGTATGCATTAAAGTACTGCTCAATTTCTTTTATTATTTTTTTTTCTCTTAAATTAAGAAAAATGAAAGTAGGAGGTCGCGACGGGCATGTTCAGCGACGAGCGATTGTAGATTGAAATAACGTACAGTTTAAAAATGAACTGATTAATATAAAATACTGATAACAATAAAACAACAACGTTACGGATAGGATGAATCAATTTATCCAGTAAACAGAATTGTTTTGTATCTTTCCCTGAAATAACTCACGACTCATTTGCTGGACTTACTTTCTGTTGACTCATCTATGATTCAATTTGTCCAATAAGTGCGACTGATTCCCCCTGCCCCCGATCCATGCACACAGACACATTGCCTATAAATAGCTCCCCGAGACTAGAGGCACCGTGACGACTTACTTATCCACGATTCACGGTGAAACTTATTTCCACTTTGTATGCAGTAATATACTTTCTGCGTGTTACGATTCAAAATTAGTTTTAATTTTAGCTTGATATTATAATGTATTGTCTAACATTAAAGAGATGGATACTCAGATTGTTTATACGGTCGCACCCGCTGATCGTTTAGTAGAAGAGGGACGGGCTACTTCAGCTCTCTTGGGAACGCACTCAACAAAAATGGTGTAGAAATGACCTTGGCTCTCTCCTTGTTAAAGAAGGCCTTCATATCAGCAGTGGTGATATAAAAAGTAGGTTGTTATAATTATAAGGTACCATTAAAATTTATCTTCTAAATCGCTGTTTTGTTTGTCCTTCTAGTATAAGTACCAAGTTTGATTAACTTATGTTGTGCACTCATAGTGTATAGTGATATTTACTTTGCATCTATAAGATACTTTGTATATTTTGTATCTATAAGATAATAGTGGTGCTTATTTAAAAGAAATTATTTTCGAAAAGGAGCGCGTTTCGACATTAAGCGAAGAAGTTGTAATACAAGCATGAATTTTTTGAATGATATTAGTTGTTCACCCAATAGAAAACTATTTATATAGTCCTTCAAAAAAAATCGACAGGTTCTCCTATGCGTTGACAGTATCGTCAGGCTCTCTTGTCTTATCAGTATAAAAAATAATACCGAGGAGGTTACGAAAAGACATGTCTTGAAATTAAATAATAAATGTCTCAATATTTTAATGTTTGTGGTGCCCCTACACAAGCGCTAACGAGCTACTGTTAAACCATCCCGCGCCGTCACGATGGCAGGACAATAGTCTAACGGGTTGGCAGCGACGCGATTTGTGCGGCGGTGCAAGGAAGCGGCGGGCCGCCGGCGCCGCCCTATCTGCCGGCACTCGCGCTCCGAGCAGCCCGCGAGCAGGCGGACCAACATATAAATATAGCGCACAGTGCTGCTTGCCGATATTGAGGTTTGGAATAGAACTCTTCGCGGTTCCCACTGCTTACATTTGGATTTAATGGCATAGACCTCGCGTACTTACGTACCTTTAACTTACCCGAAAAGGCAAAAAGATATTTTTAAACCATAATTAAATATTGTGGGTATATCGATTTATCCAAAAAGTAACACTTCTGTAAAATAATCGGTAGAGTAGATTTAGAATCTGATATTTTTGATATAAATATTGAACATGAGTTCTTAACTACTACTGTCACTACTGGTAATATAATTAAATATAAAATAGTGGGGGAACGTTTGGTTACAAATTTCGTTTCAACAGTTTAGTAGGCTTCTTTAAAATGTTATAGGAAATTTAACGTTTCCGTTCTTTGTACAAGTTTTAAAAGTTAGTAGTTGAGCTTCGAAATATTAAGTTCAATATACAAATTGTTTACTACTCTGTGTACTATTTGACGGTTGTGAGATTTATTTTTTTACATAAAACAAGGAACCAAATTTTTTATTTATTTTTAATAAAATAAAAGTATCAACAACGGTTGTATATAATGAAAAATACGAAAAGTTTCAACTGAAATTAACAGGTACAAATGATTTATTCCTACTTTCCCCTAGCCCGAGTCAGATTTTTTATTATTTACACGAGTCCAACTTCGAGGCTGTTCTCAACAAAAAATAATATCAAACCTCTGTACAAAATTTATGCCTGTGCTGGTGAAACAAAAAATATTCCTGTTGTTGGCACTGCAATGTCCTTTCCCTTTATCATGAAAAGTTTGATGTTGTCAGAGGAAGAAAAAACAGGAGCGAATGTGACCTCAACTAAAGCTCACACGAAAACTACTTGATATTTCAAATAACATTTAAATTTAAATTGGAGTAAAACTAATTTCTAACACGTAAAATGACGTGAAACAATTGGTGAATTATGAATGGTAATAAAATAAAGCCGCGTTTCAGGTCGCCGGGCGGCGCAGGCGAGCGCGGACGGTAACGTGGCGCCGCTGTGATGTCTGAATGTTCAGTATCGTTTCAGTAAAAGTTAACTACTGCATGTGCTTCGTGTTTTTGACATTAGCTTGGCCGGCCTAGTCCGTCTCACTACTTTTCGGGACGCAGCATCTATTTCCGCTGCCAAATGGTAATGTGCAGACGTTCTCAGCTTCCGGTTTCATGATCGCTTCAGCTAGTTAAATTACAAGAGTGGTGCTTTACAGGTTTCAAGCGGACGAGCGGCCTCTTCCTTGCGCGGGGCGGGCGCACTAGCAGCAGGCGCGGCGCAGCGCCCGCAGTTGGAATGTTAATGAACCGTTCCGAACCAGTTTCATTATCTTTTAGCTTTTGCTTGTGTTTAGCGATTGTTACGCCGTACAAATAAATTAAATTAAAATACACTCTCGTCATGTTCGAGTAACATAGATAACAACACAACATACAAACAATAAAATACATTTTATAAGAAATTATATTCAGACGGATGTTGTGAACGCGGCGTGGATTTCGGGTAAGTTCGGTGCATTTTTCAACAACTAGAGACGAATCACTGGTTTTAAGTAATCGCCGGTAGTACGAGTGCGACTTGTGTACTAGATATGTTCATGTTTCAAGAAATAATTCCACTTTAACCGTAACTAAATAGTCGTTTATATTTCTTAACTTTTAACCCCTTGCAAATTTACTTTAGTTAGTTATTGTAGTAATCTATGAGAAGCGTTAGAAATGTAACGGTTTTAAAAGTATCTCTATTTACGTGAAAGTTTACCAAAAAATAAAAATTGATCTGGGTCTCGGCCCCTTGCATCTTTTAGTTAACTAAACTCACAGACCTAGAAAACCCAGCAACCAGTAAGTATTAATTTAGGATTTGGGAGCGATCGACGTTGCAAAAACAATGACAGGAATCAACTTTGAACAACAGACACAACATTGGTTCCTAATTGGCTGATTAATATAGTTTTGAATGTTATACATAATAATCTGAATATGGTAAACAGTGCTTAGTTCAGCAATCTTTGTTATCATTAGAAGCATTGAAATATAGTTGTCTTGGAAAATATCGTATAGATGAGAGTGAGTAGGCGTCGTGTGTATAATACGTAGTTCACGTGTGCCGGGTGTCAGCGCGTCTCCGGACTGAGGTCCTGAGGACTGAGGACTGAGGACTGAGCTCCGCACGTCGCCGCGCAACGCGACCGTCGCCACCGTCGCCACCGTCGCCGCACCCGCGCCGCAGCGCACGCAGCTCCGTTTTTATCGTCATATAATTAGTAACAGCGGTACATTCTACCAACTGCTATAGCGTAAGCGATAACAAACCTATTGAATACATTTACATAATTGTACACAGGATAGTAACGATTCAATGTTTTTCAATTTCACTTGCATGGTTTCATTTAGTCAATAGCTTATGTGTTTTTTTGTAATGAAAAAACATGATTAGACCCTTCACCTGATGGTAAAAACGTCGATTTTTATGTCGAGCTAATTGAGATACAGGCGAGGTAAGTAGCGCCTCGTGTAAAGTTTGAAATTAAGGTTCCATGGTAAAATACGTAATTACGCAGACTCCGACAAGGGAGATTTAGATTAAAAACTTATCTTTGTGTCCTTGTCACAAATATTTTTTATCTATACATTCTGTAGTATTTCCTGGATTTATTGCCAAGAATAATCTCATGATATCCCGCAGCTTTGTTATATTGTCATTTTATTAATTTTAAAACTATCAGAATTTTCTTTAAGAACCGTCTGTTACTTTACGTAATTTTAGGTGTAAGTTTATAATAGAGGTGCACACGAGAGTGTAGGTGCAGGCGGCGCCGATGCACCGCGAGATATCGCACAAGTTACAGCAGCCGTCATCGTAACGGATGTGGCAATAAATGCTTTACGTTTGCCCGGGCCGACTTTCCTGGCGGAGAAAGGTGCGGCCGCGGACGCGCGACACTCTGTTTATACTTATATCGACAAACTGTTTCACGTAAACCGCCGAGTATTTGTGAGACCCCCGAAATCCGGCAGTGGGAACATTAAAAGGGTTGTTTATTAACATACACTGGTGGCCGGTGGTCGGTAAGATTTCTGTACGCAACAAAACTGTGGACTCCACAAATATCTCTTTCGGTCGCATACGTACGGCGGGTGCAGCTTAGACGTTAGAGCGTTGCCACGGGCCCGGGTTCTCGACTTACCTGAAAAACAGAGGAGAGATTACAATCACTGATAAGATTAAATAGAAAAAAGCAATTTCTGATAAGACCCAATACGATTGCGCGCCGCAATTAAATATTCAAAGTGCTCGAACTCTGCGTACGGGAAATGGAAGGTTTGCGAGATGTTACAGAGCTCGCGGGATTCTCATATTTTGTTAGTCATTATTTTATGTTATTAGTTAGCGTTAAAGGTCATCCTCGCTTAGGACGAGTTATAATGTTCTCACCGGCACTCAACCATCGACGTCTTATAAAAGTTGACAAAGAGAGAACAAGTCGAGGAAATGAGCAGCAGCTTTTTCTGTAACTAAATATTAACTGGAATGGCGAATATATCTAACGCTATGTTTACACGAATACATAACACTACTGTTCCGTCTCAAACCACTGTAATATGTAACAAAAAAAACAATTAATAATCGAATAAGTTGCCTTTTTAAAATTGATTTCCAAACTATGTACCGTGGTCGGGAGATGTTTGAACTCTTCCATTAGATGCGATTCGAACGACTATTGCCAAAACTATTTCGTCAGATTGCTAAGGTCAAATAGGAAGCGGTAATATTATTTTATCTATTGATTGTCGCAAGTAACGAAGATTACTCTAAGATATAAATCCCTAAATAAAATAATACATTTTTAATATAATAATACATAAAGTAATAAAATGAACTTCATGTATTTGCAACATGAACTAAAATTTCTCTTGACAACTAGGAAATGGATGATTGAATAGGAAAAGGATAATTCCAGGCCTTTTTAAATAGAAATTGTCTTCTACTAGCCACGCTTGCAATGGAGGGTGATGAACGCAGCACGTTGATAACTGTCACAGGAAAAGCCGGTGACTTTTTCTGAAATGAGCCCCGCCTCAGCCGCTCTTTAAGGCACACCAAGAGTAGAAAAACGACGGGAATAGTGGATCCCTTATCCCACATGCGAAGTACCGCTTATCGCCGATCCACCATTGATTGAGTTGTAAACATTGTTGCATCATTAAAGTGGTTACTTAGAAACATGAATATGAGATTATTTTGAGACGCGTTCAAAACGCTCAAACGCTTACTAATAAGCGTCGGAGCCGGGCGGATGGACGAGCGCCGTACTTGCGGGATTGCGTACGGCTTCCGCGATCTTTATTCGAAACCTCATAAAACCGAAAATATCGCCGCGATTTGAGTGACATGCTGCTGTTAAGATTAAAATGTATGAAGTTTATTTACATCTCGTATGATTACAGGATGTTGAGTAAAGACAGGCTTTCCTAGTGTTATTAGGGCTTATGTCACAATTCTGACGTCACCCAACGACGCAGACCTTTCTGGTGTAATTTGTGTTTTTTTTTGTTATCACAAACGCGCGGTGGCATACGACTTACGTGATGGTAAGTGATCACACTCGCCTGTCTCTGCCTGTTTCGAAAAAAGTAAGATCGTTTTTAAGGTTTTAAATCGTATTCAATGATAAAACATTTTGTATGTTTTGTTCTTTAGGATGAACGTCGTTAGCATAATTTCAGGACGCTATAAAAATAAATGACCTAAATTAATAAACAATCTAACTGCTGTCGTATGCAGTGTAAATTTGGTGTATGCCTTGTTCCACTTTCGTTTAAGTGTCGCTTAAGTAACAGCGCGGAAGACGTAATGCATAACGATCGATGTATTGTGTTATGACTTGCAACTGTTGCGGGTCAAAACATGGTCGAGCTCGGGGCGCGGCCCCCAGCGAGAGGCGGGGATGAGGCGAAGCTATTTTGTGTTGTTTATATTGTTGTTATTTAATTTTAATATATTATTATAGTAGTAGTTAATTTCATCTTTGCACATTTGTAAATGTAGGTAAAACGCATGCTATCATCAATTTAATAATTCATAATATATTATAAATAATTCATCAATTTAACTACATAAAAATATATAGGGGGAATGATGTGGGTGGGAAGATTATATACAACTACACACAAGAAGTAAAATAGGAACATTATTTATGAAAAATTAAATATACATACAAAATGTTATAGTCTCGGAGGTTTGTTTTATTTCATGATAGGAATACCGATCAGGTACAGACATAGTGATCAACTCTGTGCTACTAAGCCACATACACCTTACGTAATACGATAAATTGTTAGTCTTCTTGACTGATCAAGTGTAGTATAATTTACAGTAAATTTATTCCGCCATAATTTGCGTCAAGTCTGTACTTGCCTCAAGCAAGTAAATTTAATGTTATCTACCAGCTTATGAAGTCCGACATATTTATAGCCTTAGTTTATAGCCCAGACGAGAATCCCCTGGTTATACATTTGGTAATAACGACAACTTTCTTTAAAGAAGGGAATATGGAGTACGTGCAAAGAAAAAATACAACCCAATTATACACAGATACATCTGATGTAGCATAAAATTAGCTTCACGGATGATGTTTCACGACGGAGGATGATTAGATATTTTTTATTAGATGAAGCTACGAGAGGGGCGAAAGCGAGACTTGCAAAGCACTACATTGTGCTCGTCACCGTAAGTAACACAAGGTGTTAAGTCTCGTTTCTTATCACAGTCATTTTATTGCGTCCGTTGCTGTCACGAGAACAGAATTTCTTTGTGATGCGAATAAATATTTTTTCTACAACAGATGACCAAAAAATGGTGAGATTCGTTATAGATAGGTTTTTATTAGTGTGAAAAATATATAAAAGTATCGCAAGACATATCGGTGCAGCGGCGGTGTGCGCGCGCCCCGAGCGGTTTCATTATCGGCGCATTATGCAACCGTAGCGAAGTGCAAAGAGTTCCGTTACGGTTCATTATCTGCGCGCTACGCCAGCCGCAGCGTGAAGTGCTACGCGTGGCGCTACGGACGGCGCTACGTGAGGCGCTACGGATCAAGGGTCGGCGTCGCGGCGATTCGTTATGACGGCTACACGGAACCAACCTGTACTTGGACGGGCGAAAGCAGCGATTACTACATAAACTACTTACACATTTATAGCAGCTAAGGAATTAAAAGGACTCGCATTACCGTATGAAAGTAATTCGTATATGTTTTGTCTTGGATAAGGTACATAAATAGGATTTCCTTTCTTAGAACAGAAAATAGATTGAAACACGGATCTAATACTCTTAATAATTATAGCATTTGATTTAAAAAAATCCTCATAAACGTGCATACTTGTCTATTAAGTAAAAGCATATATAGCAGTGAATATAAATATGCTTAATCAACATGCTTTAGAAAATAGTAAACGTGAGATAACTAATTATTAAAAGAAATGTTTGTCGGTCTGGAGTGCGCGGCGATATATCAACCGGAGGGCAAGTGACGCGCTGTGAGTGTCAAAACTCCGGCGGCGGGGAATTGGTCGCGGATGTCGGCGTAACGAACGCACCCTGCTCACCTAGCCACTCCAAGTCAAGTGATGAATCGTCATGATTTCATTAAATAGAAATTTGAGAATTTCTGGTGACAAGTCGCCATTTCCAATGAAATGATGCATGCTAATATTTTATCGTTTAAAAATACAAGGATTTTTGGGTGTTTCTTTTGCTGAAAGTGGTATCCCATATTCATAACACAGATATTCGCTATTCGATTCCATGCTCTTGTAGGTAGAGTTGTTAGTATTGTGATATGATTTTTTTAAACTTATCAAGTGAGCTTACCACTTCTATCTTTGGAATGATGGATACTGGAAATAGAGTATTGTAATAACTGAAAAATAAGGTTAGCCTTTCAATGAAATTTAATTATTTCGTATAACAATAGTCAGTTCTATTTCGAATTCCGCTTATTATCGCGTCACAAGTCATGTAGCCCCATGAAAATAAAATAGGGCCTGAGTATAAAAAAAAAATTAAATGCGTTTGTGCAAGTGTAAAGGCAGTGACGTCATTCAGAAAACCGCATTTATACAACGCAACAGAGATGTTAAGTTAATTACTTAATTATATGCGATGTTTAGGAATTTTGCATAATAATAAATAATATTTACGGAGAAAGTTTAACTTACATAATAAAAAAATGTGGGAATACTTAAAATTAACTGCTTAAAAAATGTTTGACGTATAATGAATAATGAGAAATAGGTGTTTTAAATAAGTCAGTTTATTAATTAAAAGTAGCGTCAAAACATTGTTTCCGACTGGGACTACGCTGCTGTAATGGGTAAATTCCAAGGAGGAAATGCAACGCCCGCGAGCGGTCAGAAGAGACAAGTCTTAAGTGGCTCTACTAGAGCCTTGTATTAGCGAGACACGCGAGTCAACTGAATTCTATAAATAAATGTAAAGAGAAATAAAATGCACAAAGAGAGGAAGTTAAGCGGCCGTAATTACTTGGTTTTTTATGCACATATACAATCCATGTTATTAACATTCCAGTACATAAAATTGATTCCAATTAATAGCAACAGATAAATAGTGTAAGCGGGTTTATTCCGAGCGGACTTAGTACAAGGGTGCAAGGCAATATCACCCGTACGCAACCGGTTACACGGCCGCAACCGGTTGCACGCGGCTGCGTAGTAGCGCTCGCGTGCCGCCCGCACGCCGTGCAGGGGTGCGGGACAAACGCTAAGTTATAAAATCGAACTTTAGGATCTGCAATGTCACTTCCTAATAGAACCTATTTAAAAAAAATATATATAGGTATAGTAGTATCGAACCTGTATCCTAGTTTATAGGAGCGCATCCAAGAAATTCCTCATACATGAAATAACAAAAAAAAAACTACTTTTCTATTAATATTTACAACAAAATGGAACAATTATGTTTTATACATGAACTCACAAAAAAAGGATAACTTTTGTCGCGTTTTTAGAGATAAGTTTAAAATATTACATTCATAAGGACGTTACTAATAACGTAACAACGTTAGTAACGTCCTTTTGAATATGTACGTCGATTAATCGTTAATGTGCAGGAAGGCCGGCGCGGTGTGCCCGGATCGATCCTCATTACACGGCGAGTAAGTAATCCAGCTTAAGCCGGCGGGCTGCGGCTCCGTCCCGCTGCGGAAGTATTAATGGCTACATAAAGCACTCCGGCGATACTTTTTATTAGTCATTTGAAGTGGTATCCACCAGGCGGCGGTAAGAACCAGTAGGCGTAAGAATGCGCGCGTCCGTAATAATGCGCAAAATAAAAAAATATTATTACAATATTACGGTCCTTTGAAAATATTTATATCATGTCTTGTCTTACGTATTCCATGAAGGCAAAAATATATTTTACCGGTTGCATTTAGTTTGGCTACCTGTGCCCGTGCAGCGGACAGTGCGCTCCGCGTCCGTGTAATGATTAGTCTAACAGTAACATCCATAATCTAAAACTACGAAAACAGTCATGGTACTTAGGAGGAAAAGTTTTAAACTATAGATATTCATGTTGACGGGCCTTGTCTTAAACAACCTGAATATATCTTTTTGTTGGTCAGATAAAATTAAGGATATAATCGTTAAATAAAATGTACTTGCGACGATGATGATTGTATGAGCGATGACTCGACACCGGCGCACCGCACTTCGAAGCACAAAGAGAAGACAGACGTCCTCAGCGCTCATTGTGTCGCCGAATTTGAATGGAATAGTTTGACAAAAAAATGTCAGGCGGCGAAG
>DWHS01000077.1:0-11797 GCA_018247935.1 Trogonoptera brookiana
TTACACAGCATCAAATCAGAGATCTGTAATTTAAGTACATTATGAGATCATAATAAATATTTTTTAAAATACTTAATAGCTTTAGAAATGAATAATAACGTTACAATTATTGGTGGGACAGCAAATAGCTTACCAGCGCGCTATCGCGGGCGGCAGGCTGCGCTAATGCGGTTTGCGGCTGATTTCACGTCATCGGAAACTAATTTCTTCATTTACAACTGCGTTTACTTATTTAACTTAGTTATAATTATCATAAAAAAACTCGCAGAGATATGTTATACATTACTATGTTAACTGTATATAATTTAACTTTAGCTTTTCAATACTTAACCTTTCTTGTACGGCATTAAGACTAGGTGTTCAATTTATCTTAGCATCATATCATCAGCTGTGCGAGCCCTTTATGAAGGACACTGAACCTAACATAAAAGGACAATGAGCACAATGTGATGCTGTGCAAATTTTAACCAGAAGGATAACTTTATAATGTAATAAGAAACCGGCAAACGCTTTTATGATATTATTCCAATTTTAATACTAAGCTCTTGATATCTTGTGACATAGAGGATGGAGTTCGAAGTACGCTCCATCAAATTCTCAAATGAGCCGTTCTTCCTCTTTTTCTATATGTAGTGTAAACTTAATACCGTATTGGCAATCCCTGTCGGTTCAACTTGGGAGAAATTGAAAGTTGTAGTGGGAACAATCGGAATAGTATTTTTTTTCTTCGTATACTGTTGCGGAATTAAGTTAGTATATTACGCGAGAACTTCGCCGAGTGTAAAGTAATTACGCCTAGTTGGAAGGTTTCAACTGCTGCAGTGTGACGTGGGCAAGTTAGTTAGAGTGGACATTCCAACTTGGAAAATTAATAAAGTCGGAGGCTGAGGAAGAGTGGAGTTCGAATACGGACTGTGTTTGAACTAAGTTTGTAGGCTAATAACTCACTCGCGTGCTCGCGTCGTCTGCACGCGTACAGTAGTTATACAGTACTAAAAATCCGCTGTACCACCGACCCGCATAACCGACACAGATCTACGTTATAACTTAAAATTCTTTAAATTTTATTAGCATCGGCGTCTTCCAGATACGAAATAGTTTGCGGATTCATTGCCTTAGCAGAAATTAAAGTTGTGGTAGTTAGGTCTACGATATTTTAATTAAATCTAAATAAAACTGCTTTAATAACAATTTTCTATAAAATACATAGTGGTTCGACGATCTGGTGAAGGTCGCAGGAGGAATCGGTGTGGAGATCCTTGAAGGAGGCCTGTGCTCAGCCGTGGGCATCTACCGGCTTTAAATGAAAGTAAATAAATACTGGATTTTATAACGTTACCAGTTATAATATAAATTGCACAGTCCTTTTTATAACATGAATACTATAACAAAAAAATATCCAACTTAATTGGTCAGTTTTAAGTGGACGATAATAAAAAACTTTGATGGCCTGAATGGATGGAAGGAGGAGTAGAGAAAACTGTGATACCTGATTCTAGGCATCAACAAAAATTTGTTAGTAAAATTTGAACGGCTTTATGCGAGGAGCAGGGCAGGCAGCAGCCAGGCGAAGCGGCTTTGTAGATACTTCATTAAATGTAGCCGGCTCGTGCACCAACTTCCGGCACATATTGGCCCCGGACGATAGGTTAACTTTAGCTTAGTTAAGCTCGAACTTAATTATTGCCTTCAGCACTCCTTACAGCTGAGTTAACTTCAGTATAGACAATAACTTTGCTTGATTTCCTATAAAATCATGAATATTTATTCAAATCTCCCAGCTTCATGTTGAGTGCGAAATAATTTATCTTCCATTTCATTAACCGAGCCTATACACAACTACAGCGGGCGTCCCTAAAAGGATTTGTTTGCCAAACTCAACTCGTTTGTCACATGAGAAGCTGCTGCTCTTCGTGGAATTATTCTCTTCTTTATCACCGTCTACGGAGTGGCGGAGGGGACGATGTAACCCATCTTCCATGAGAGGGAGGCCCTTATAATCTGAAATTAACACCATAAAGAAGGGTTTATTAAGTTTTTATTTATATCAGAACTTGTTTCACAAAAATGTTGATGATGAAAGATATTTGTAAATCTGAGACCAATTTTATAGTTTGCTTGCAAAGAAAAGAAAAACCTGAGTAGATTTTTTAATAAACTGTACCGCATTGTGTGACAAGTTTTATATTTAAGTTATATTGAGAAATTTGAATGAATGTTCTTGCGAAACTATCCAGACGGTACGGATGAACGGAATATTTAACCAGGTACGCGCGGAGGACGCTTAAGTTATTTAAATTAAAAAAAACTTGTATTAATAACTTATATTTGATTCATAGATAAATGGCGTTGCGTCTTATTATCAGAAAAGCTTTAGAGTCCTAGCAGCTACTCCTTGATGAGTATTATAAGGACCGGTTATCAGCTTGGTCTCACCATGATCATGGCTGCTGCAGAGCGGTTGATAGCATCAGTGAAATTTAGTTTATTCAAATGTTTATAGTAATAACGATTTTTATAAGTACGTACTGAAATATGTTGTAAATGGAGGTATTTTTTGTAATGATATAATTACATAAAATACCTTCTTTTATATTTTTGCTTCTTGCCGTTTTACCAGCGATCTGTAGATCCGGCGAAAAGGACTCGAAAAAATTAAAAAGGATAGCATTTACGCGATGATATTTGTACTGTGCTTGTTACAGGATTGATAAGATATAATATGGGAACGGTTAACCAATGTTAAGACAATCGTTTAACCGATGGTTCATTAACTATCTATTTAGTAGATTGAAAAGTTTCGACGCGGATTTGAAATGCACGAGAGTCGCCAAATGGCTCGTGAAAATCACTAGGCACCCTTTGTTGGGTAAGTAAGTTTATTGCTCATCGTCATTGATTAGAGGCGGTGACGTTTGATTGATGACAAAGCCGGATTGTCGCCGGAGGAGATGACGAGCGGGGATGGGTGGGCGGATCGATAGTGTAGCATCTGTGCGCCGACGATTGCCAAAGTATTTAACAGCCAGTCCACAATTTTTTGTTTACTAAACTTTTAGATAAACTTCACTAGAATAACACGTTAAGCGGTTAGAAAAATGGAAGGAGAAGTAATAAGACTTTGATTTGTTTTTCTTAATGTAGACAATATTTTCCAAACATGCAAACTAATACAATTGATTGTCTTAGACTAATTTCCTCCAAGGTGCAGTTAATATCCAAAGAATTTAGTTATTTGTCCAAATTTGTTTCACTCGTTCCTACAAGAAACTGAAGGAAGTTTTAAATATAGTTAAAAAAAATACTTATACAGAATGGAGATTTTATATTCCAATCTAGAATACCTCGGAGGAAACTTCTTTGTACGTTCAAACTTATACTAAAGTTGGCATTGTCATAACTTGCAAGTTCCTTTACAGACTTTATTCGTGCATTCATTGAAATTATGGTGTATTTATTATTCCTTTTTAAAATTTTATCGCATTTCTTATTTAGAACTAACTTAGGATATTCACGAGCGAAACTGAACATTAGTTGCATTCACGTACACCCTGGAGATGATAAACTAACATCCTCGCAGCCTGAAGCTCTGATGATAAAAATCTGCTCAACCCTGGAGTAGACTAACAGAGAATACTTTTTAGTACAATTTTTTTTAATATATTTTGCCACGACACGAGCGAGACGCTCACCCGATGGTAAGTGATACGCTTGCTTGAACAACGTGGCGCTAGTTAGGATGATATACACAGCACCAGATTGCGTTTGACTTCACACATGGTACAGCGCCCTTTAAACCGGAACACAGTGTTATTTGCTCACTACTGCTTTCCGGCAGGAATAGGAGCTACGGTGTTGAATTAGTATTTTTACCCTTGTCTGGTTACCGCTACAAATATTTCATGTTCACAACAATCTCCTTGAAGGGACAACTTTCTTAGCGACAAACTATTTCAATTTATACATCAATTTCCGCCCCGCTTTGTTCCGCTCTGTTTTCACTCGTCTGCTACTTTAACCGTGTTTTTAATTTCCCGTCAATTTAAACCCCGCGGAAAATGGCGACTCTTCCGCATAACTTATTCTTATCGAGCCTTGCGAGAACTAATATAGAAAAACACACTTCCGGAAGTGTTGTCTTTAAAACATACATCGTTTCATTAAAAATATACGTCGGTCTTGACACTCACATGGTGACTAAAGACAGGTTCCTCATAAATAAGGATTTTCACACAACAGCAAACGCTACACATCTTCTTGACACAGTGATACATTATGTTGATCTCTAATAATTTTACTACTTACAACACCACTAAAACACATCTTGTGATGTTATCTACCTCATTGGTCTTCAAAGTCTGTATTATGTTCACTGGCAGTAGCTAGTTCTTAAACTAGGTATCAAAATTCTACCCCAACCGGGTACCAGTACATTATCGCGTTCCTGAAATATTACACTAGCAACGAAATGACTTGAATATCGTACTTATATTAGAAACACGTTCAAGGAGACGTAACATTATCCTCCATCATCATCCACTGATATTAATGATATTTATATAAACGTCCACATTCTTCCACTTTGTTTCCTTACACAACAAACATCACTCGTTGATGTATAACATCATACTTCGGCGAAGGCGTCGGAGTGGTGATAAAACAAACGCACCACCGCCGCCGCCGCACCATTACTTACCGTTACACCCCATCATCAATCAAACGTCTCCTCCTCTCCGAATCACGCAATTTCAAGGGGATATTGTTATATTATACGACATTATAACAGATCTATACAAACAAACAAAAAAATTATAAGTAATATAGAAATCATTAGTTTTAACTTAGATGATCATAGATCATATATATCATATTTATAAATGTGTCTTTGTTCGTTTCGAGTTATCTCAGAAAATGCTAGATATATTTCAATAAGAATACACTGCCAGATAAAGATACAAGACCCTAATATATGCTACCTATATTTCTATAATAAAATTTACACAGATATTGTAAAATATCAGTTTTATAGACAATCGTTTGAAATTGCGAGAAACACTTCAAATTTCCTTTGTTATAACATAACAGTAGCATTTTAGATTGATCTAGTTCTGTAAATAAAATTATTTACATGTATAATGAAGAAAATCATTAGCAACAGTTCCTTTCGAAGAGCACTGAAATAGTTTCGTTTTGCGTGGCGGTTGGATATGGATAAAGATTTTTTTCGTGTGTAACTGAAGCGCCTTTATAATTCCATGGTTTTGAAGATGGGTCTCTAGTTTCAGATGCGTGTATTATTACAGTTTCATGTAACAAGTAGCAAGATGTTCGATAATCAGCCGTTATTAATCAGGACACTCCCGTCATCTGCCGTCGACGGATGTCAGATCGCCGTCGATCGAACGCCGCTCTTCCGGTATGTTCTGGCTAATGTACATACACCAGCCGAGCGAAAACGAATGATAGTATTATTCCTATTGCGTAAATAAATAAATATCGTTTGAACATACTATAGTTAACTGATATATTGGAATGGTAAATATCAGTTCCTTCGCATCGCGGAGGGCGTGTAAACTACACTGGCTGATCTAGGTGGGAAGGGATCCGTAGCTAATGAAATTACAGTACTAACGAGATGTGCCGCCTTACGTGTGAGTTAAGGATAGTTAGCCTTGCTAGTTTATATACATTTTAGGATAAACACACCCATTGAGTTACATTTTATATACACTAAACGACGACAATAGATATCCAATTCATCTCTTGTAAATATTGATGGACTAGTTAAACGCAACGTTTTCTTTATTTCTTCCTTTATATAGACGATCAATTTAATAAAAAAATGCTGTAATTCAATATACTGAAAGCCTCGTTGACCTTATTACCTTTTAAATTACTACTTTCGTACATTAAACAATTACGGTGGTAGAATACACTAGGTTCCAATTAAAGTAATGGTCCAACTTCACCTCTGTAGAAAAGTAAAGAAAATTAGATAAAGAAAAAAAATATTTAAGCAAATTGAATGGTTTTCAATAGTATAAAGGAATGTAACAATGGGCGAGGGCGTGCGGAATGCGATTTCTGAATTAAAGTGTTTTAAGTACGGAGATGAGATAAAAACCGGCGGCGGATGCGATCAAGCGTCCGGCGCTGCTTTGAGCGACGGAGAAGAAATATCTCGCAGATATTGGATAGAAATTTTATTGAAAAATACTCTTACAATTGTATCTCCATCTTTGCAAACCGTTTCTGATAAAGTTAACTGCGGCATGGTTGAAGAGTTGACAACTCGGCGATCACAATACCAAGTAGAATCCAGATTCATAATGAGAGTTCCCTCAATGGCAATACGAAGCGCGCAAGGAGAATCGGAGAGGAATCCAGTCGGCGCAAGTCCGACATGCCTTGGTCTTATTCTCAGGAGAGCAGATTCCATTGCTTATCGTATAATTGGAATTTATATACTCTAAGTTTATTTACATGTTTACCGCAATATAAATCATAGTTCACACAAACTGTCGCTAGTTAAAGATAAAGTCAACCAATAAAGCCTTTTAGCAATTTTACATTTGTCTTTTGACTTAACATAAGGATTTTAACATGAACAGTAAGTTGATAAATTAGCTTATTGTGTAAACATTTAAACGTTAATATAAACGCTTCGTATAATGCGCCAAAAGGTTAAACTTAAAGTTTTCGTTAAAATAAAAGATTTTTGTTATGTACATTTTTTTCTTTACCCAAAATAACTAGCGGGTGCAATTGTTCATTCGTTGAGTTTTTTCTTTGATCAAAAGCCTGGGTGACATCCTCCAGGTAAACATCTCGCCCTCCCATAGCATTATCATATGAAAGGCAAATGTACTGAAAATATAATGTTTATGTTTACAGGAAACAAGATGGATCTTTTTATATGAGAAATAAAGTATAGAGAGACGTTTATTGTTTACTGATAGCAGACGATTCTCAAATTTAAATCTATGGCGGTTAAATTTATAAGGTTTATAATAAAATTTCAACAATATCAAAACAACAAAAGTTTACATATTTATTGATGTAACAATGTGACCTCTATCGTCACTAAGTCGCTCTCCACAAAGTTATACGTTTACCAATAACAACGGAGATGCTAGTTAGAACAGGTCGAATTTAATGCCTAAGCCTATCCCGGCTTTCCGGCACACATAGAATGTCTTTGATAAAAAATAACTTAAATTTTGAATGAAATCTAATTAATTTCACTATGGTATTTTAGATTATTTAAAACATACATTATATTTCTAGTCTAGACACTTAATAAATAAAAACATTCAAACAATTGAATTAAAACTGCAACAATAAGTAAAAGCTTACAAAAAATCACCTTTCAAACAAAATAACAATTTGATCTGCAAATGCACAGTTAGAAGTAATAATATTTTGTATGTTCAAACCGTTGTTTCTATGACAACTATCATTCATCAGCTCAGACCTCACAAAAACTATTACAATGGGGCTTCTTAATTGTATAAGATGTAGTATTAGTTAGAGCTAGCTAAAACTAAGGCATAAGTTTAACATTAGAACTAAGAGATGATACTGCATGTAAACGCTAACAGCGCGCTCTCGCCGCCGACGTTCCTTACCAAAGGCAAAGAGGAAACTCAATAAAACGATTACCATACAAATCCTGAAATACCAAACGTACGTTCAAAGTGAGCGTTGGCTTGTTATCTAAGAATATATCCGGAGATTTAGGGGACAGAGGTCGCAGATATATCTACGAGGAAGTTTGATCAATTGCTTGTCAATATAACTTATTGCCCAATCGGCTGGATCTCCGATAAATGGCCTCTGTGAGCCAATGCATACGGAACCACTGGCAACGAGTTACAAACAATACTAGACGCGGCAAACCAGCGGCCAAACGATTACAGAGTTAAGAAAAACACACTACTGCTCCACATTTTCACATTCTTTCCAGATATAAGTAGAAGAAGAATTGTAGTATAAATATTCTAAGCAAAACGGTAAAGATTATTTCGTAACGCTAGTATTTGATATCTTTTAAATCTTTCACTTAATAAATAAACATAAAATATTATTTAAAAGGGTACTTCAAGGTCCCTAACATAGTGCCCAGCTGTGGGCATTTATGGGCTTAGAATGATAATATAGTTTATCACGAATAACGTTTAATTGTTATATTATTAGTAAGGTCTATTTATAAAGTAGAGAATGGAAATTCAATAATTATTATTTAGCCGCACGTCACAGCAGATGTTGGCTTTGGACTAGAACATAGTTTAACTTGAAGTTAGTTTGAGTTTTCGCTCAATTAATGCTTAAACACAAGCGGGGGATTACTACTTATACACAACAGAATACAGGGCTTGAGTTAAGTTTTAGTGCTTGATCTTTATTTATAGTTGGCAACGGTTTGCGTACATTTACACAGTAAAGGGTAAAGAACAAAGCGGCAACCTGACGGTAAGTGAGATATCTGATTGAATCCATGATGCCATACGTTACAATGTGAACCAAAGTGACCCTTGCTGTGATAAAAGGTTCTGCGGATTTGACGATTTGAGATAGAAACGTTTTTTAGTCCTGAATCGATCGCAGGTCTGTAAACTTGAAGTGGTCTCTTGTTTGCTGTAACAAAGCTTGGATGTTAGACTTATGGTCCAAGTGCATACTAGGCCACTACGAGATTCTCTGTTCACACATAATGCCAATGAGGAGAACCTCCAAGAGGATTCTAGTTATTAAAAACCCTAAACAATTTCCGGGTATATTTTGGAGATTTTTTCCCGTCGTAAGAGTTTCAGGATATTTATGCGGCTGAGCTTTTCATATACTACCTTAACTACGTTATATTACACTATCTATTTGTTTTATTCCACTATAACCTTTGTATATTATTAGTTAAGCCGCAGTGTGCAAACCTTCTTGTTTACCATTTCGTTGGTTTAGTTTCCATTAGTATTGTCTTATTTATATCTTCGCTTCGTTGTATAAAGGACTTGACAAAAAATGTATTTTCCCCTCTATAAACATCGTTATTGTTAAATTTATTACGATAGTTATTATTAACAATTACCCAAGTATTCACCGAGTGCTAATTACGGCTAAGTACCCGTCGCTCCGTAGCTACGATCTAACACAAACTAAGTTTAAGTTAGTTCGAGTCCCGAAAGCACTTTCGACTCACTACACTGTTATATATTGTTGAATTTTTTAACCGACAATAAGGAAGACGTTCCCAACCTGATATATACCTGCAAGTGGTATTATTTCGATGATCACTGTTTTCTTGAAAGAATATCTTTCAAACATTTTCTTATAGTCATTGAAAAAATCTAATCTCGGAACATTTGTGAGTATTCAAGAACAAGATATTATTTTTACATCATCACGTCAGCGCATTAATAAATCATCACCTTTTTGTCCAATGGAGATGGAATAATATGTTGACGAGAAAGTTTCTTTGTATAATTTCTTAAAGCCCGGTAGAACAGGGTTTTCAGCACTTACCACTAAGTTTCTAGCACGCGATCACACTTCTAAAAGAATTAACCGATCCCCATCTGATATTCAACCTTCGGATATAAAAAGGTTATTAAAACTGAAATAAATCAAATTTTATCGTCACACGCAATGAGGTTACAGCGCTATGAATAATTATGAGCGATTTTCGCTTACGTCCCCGCTCCGCACTCGCACTTTCCTAAGCGAAATTTTACGATTACGACAAATCACTGCATGTAACTTTACGCGCGATACTTTCGCTTATACGTCAATATACATAGTAAAATTATATAAACATTATTTTTATCCGCAGACAACTACATCGTAACATTCTTATATCATTTTTTGCAACGAAAACTTAAGAATCGAGAACCAAGTTTGCTTGGATGTCATCGAAATACTATACCTTAACAATATGGGCAGGATATACACACTACGATGAATGTTCGAGGTTTAGATAACAAGTGAATGTACCTTTCTGTAACAAGCCGGTAGAATTTTTCCTTCATTGCTCCAATTTCATCGGATACAGCATCTTTAGATACCCAGCAGACAAATATATTGTTATAAATGAAATATATGCTGTTAATAAACGTGCCGGTAGAATAACGAAATTGAAACCACTTGGATTATATATATGTGCTGTACATTATATATTAATATACAATGCTCTTGGTCTATTATTACCACTGCTCAAGTTACCGCCTGCGTCGTGTACGTACATTAACTATTTGGCTCCAGGTGAAACCTCGCCCCATGACAGATTAATAGGTCCCTCCCGACCCGCGACCCGCCGCCGACTTTGTTTTAGTCTCGAGACATTCACACAAAGAACCCGTAAATAACACCAAATCTCATAAATAATCACCTATTCGTTTAATGGTGTAGCTCATCGTATTAGGAGGGCAAAGTGTGGGTCCAGAAACACTATTCTGACTGAAGGACATATGCCAGTAGTTTGGAAAGATCAGATGATCTTGGGTATTCCGTCTTTGCAGTCGCGTGTAGTTTCTACTGCTAAAATAAATTGTAAATGTCTTTCAGTTTGAACGGCACTGTAGCTACTGTAGTTACTTAATTATGAAGTAATATTACGTCTTAATCACCGCCGTCCACACAAGGAGAGCCCAAATACTTACGTACCTGATTGTATTACCTATTACGCTTTGATTTTTTACCCTTTTTGTCAAGAGCTGTACCACAGCAAAAGACGGGAAATTCAACTCACTTCAATTATAACAATAAACACTGCCGTTAATCTTCCCACCGCTGATAGTCGGAGCTTTTCCTCATAAGAGAATTAAGGCCACATATGATAAACAACGCTGGCGAAGAGTTGTTTAACCAAATCAAATTAATATTGTGAACTCAATACGAATAAACCGTTAGTGGTATAATTTTATTTAACGTATATTGTTACGACTGTACATTTTGGTTCTTCTGGTGATCGTATTCATGTTTTATCTTAATTTTAACCGGTAGTGGTGTTAATATGAAAATAAATTTCCCAATTGAGGAGCATGGAGAATTTGGGAGCAGAAGGGAGTCGTTGACGCGTAAGCATAACATCAATACAACCGACCATTCATATCCACATCCCGTCGCTGCGCGAGATATATTTGATATATTCACTCGTTTTCAGCGGCCTTATTTCCATTTAATATTTATCTTGTTAGTTTAAATATTTTGTTGTCTAAAGTCAACAGTGCTGCGTGTCAGCACATATTGACCATTGCACAGTTTATGAATAAATACCTCGCCTTTTGAAAACACTGCGTCGTAAAACTTAATTTTAATACGATGTAGATATATGCAGGTAGATTTGAATGTATGTGTGTGCTTTTGTGTGCTTTTCGGTGTAACCGCAATAATTAGCGAGGAGCGGACGGCAGGCAGCGCACTAGGCGCGCGTGCCGCCGACGGTAGCCCATTACTGAAACTATTATCACTATTTCGATACATAAATTCCCTGGGCGTTGTTAATTACATACAATACGTTAAATTCCACCGCTGCACTCAAACTTTATTAATTAATAGATTGGTATTATACATTTATGCTCCGTATACCTCGGACTGCCATGAGAACTAACGACTCCATATTAAAAAAGCTCAAAGTTACCACCAGGTTTTCTACAATTTGTCACCAAAGAGCCCTTAGCTTTTTCGGACACATTATGCGATCTCCAAAGCACTGTCTGGAGAAGCAGATAATATTGAGCAAAATGGAAGGATAACGTTCTCAGGGTAGACCTCCTGCAAGATGGTCTGACGGCATCAGGGGGAC